>JAFBJR010000179.1:3263799-3515540 GCA_016785285.1 Brachirus orientalis
CCCAAATTAATCAGGCTTTTGTGGTGACTTTGAAAACTACTTTTTCATTAAGGACATGAACAGTGATCACTAAGTGGAAAAGGTGTTACAGACCAATTTAAAGCTTCAAAATGACATCTCTGCTGTATTTCCACAGGTTGTCTCTGTGTGTTGGGGGTGAGGTGCTCAGTGGCTGACCTACAGCAGTTCTTCACTGGCAAGCTTTATGTCCTCATGTACCAACTAAAGCTGCCAGCTGAAGAACTGTTGTGGTCGGCTCTTTCCTGTACTGAAGACTCTTTCATCACCAGGAGTGACACGAAGAAAATGACGGAAATGCCAAATTCATCCTCTGACCGCAGCAGACCATCACTGTCACTTATACGGCATGTTCATGTGTTCACATTCTTACCATGAAACCTGCTGTATCATGTAACAAAAGTATTGCATCATGGAGCCTATCTTTGCTCATTCGGGTTGGTTTTTATTATGGCTGCTTTTGTTTTTTTTAAAGGTACAAGGTTTTGGCACAACTGAGTTTCAGCTGGCTTGCATCATCCAAAAGAAATGCAGTGGCCTATAGTGGAACATCAGCAGTCATACCTCCATTTCAGCTTTTTTATTAAAACTGTAAAGGAAAACAAACAGCTGAAATAGATTTTTTTTTGTAGTGATTCAGTGAAATATCACTCGAAGCTTGTTTACAAACCATTTGAGCTAAATAGAACATTGACCACAACTGAAATTAAGTCAAGTCACATTTAGTTTTATGGCACATTTAGAAACAAGAGCATGTGAATCAATTTGCTTAACAATCAAAGCTCATCAATGAGCAGTACAACTATAGACAGAAAATTGTCACTGAATAATAAAATGAATTACTAGTGGAGACAGTGGCTAGTATGTTCTTTGTTAAGGTATTTATTTGTGTGTTCAATAAATCGTGGGAGAGCCCCCAAACAAATAGCATAAATAAGAAACAAATAAACAGACAACTGCGGTCTGCTGTCATCACCATGCTTCTGCTTTTATTCCTCCCCCGCAATGAAAGACAAATAACTTATTTTTTTTCCTGCGTAATAGCCCCAAATGTCATGCAGAAGAACCCATATAGACACAGACTGACAGACATCTTGGCTGTGACCCTTGGCTCTCATAAACTAAACTTCAAGAGAGAGGGCAATACCCGGAGCAGGATATGAGCACAAACATGTCCCTTTAAAAGCTGCCAGCCAGAGTCAAACATAGGGAGGGAATGTTCTCGGGCCTTAACAAAACCAGATGCCCCAGCTTACGCTCCCTTTGCACACATGCTCTCAGCTGCCTTCTCTCACTTCTTTTGCTCTTTCTGAACACAGATGGAACCAAGAACTGGGCAGGCTCTTTTCTCCACTGGTCTGATATACACCATCTTCTTTATTATAACTACCTGTAATGTAGTCTGGCTTCTAGCTCTCTGTGCTCCAATCGCCTTATCCTCTTGTCTGCTCCTTGTGTCCTTATGCTTGGCAGACCTTTTCCTCAACCTCATCCATGCCACAATCCTCCCACACTCCTGTGACAGACATTGGCACACACACACACACACACACACACAAACATGGCAAAAACCAACATGGGATTATTCCACTCTCCTCTACATCCTCTTCAAGCAGCACTGCCAGTACCTTGCATTAATGCACCATAACAGTGTATGCGTATTCTGTCAATCTGTTTAAGGTCAGTGACTTGCTTGCCTGATCCACTCCCTGGGAACCAGCCTGTGAGTGCATTAAGAGATTGTGGAAGAAAGAAGGCATGAGGCCCGCTGAGAGGAACCTTGAGTAAGATGAGTCCACCTTACCCCACCCAACAGGATGTGACCATTGTGTGTTTGGCTCATATTTACATACATGCATGCGCTTGCACATTAAATGTGAGTATGTGCATTCGACCCTCTCTCTTTCTCCCTTTGCCTCCATCCAGATATGCCACACCAGTGCCGCTATACCTGGGTGGGCTGTACCACTGCCTCTTACAGCTGTTGTGCCAGCTGTGCAAGGTGAGGACGCACAACATGCAGCATCCCAGAAGGAGACAAACAGGCAACTGCTGTAAACACAGGGGTGCATGATCAAAGGAGTAAGGGCTGGGTCAACTATCATCATTTGAAACTGGATTTAAGGTTCTACAGTATATCTTTGTACTCTGCAACACAAAACGATAAAAGTTGTTTGCAATATTTCTTCTGACAACAAAAATGTGTCTTGTACATTTTCAGCTTGTGTGACTTTTCACAATAGGTGAATTTTAGAATCCTGCCACTTTCTGTAACATTTACCAAATATTAAATTAACATTAAAATATGTTACTGGATAAATACTTTTGACATTTGTCAGTTTTCTTGCATCTGAGGTTCACGTACATGTTAAGCAGAAAACCACAGCATGGTATTGCTCTAGGCTTATTGTTTTAACTAGCACACTTCCGGTTGGAGACATACATTATACTGCCAGTGAGAACATAAACACTAATCTTCTTAAGGTGTGATGTCGGCAGTAATAACACGCCACACTCAAGCAATTTACTGTAAGTGAAGATGAGATAGTGACTGTAGTAGTGCTTGCTGCAGTTGCTTAGTTTGTGGGCTAATACAAGCATTATGTTAGTGTTTTTTTTTTAATTCACTTCTGCATCAGTTTTAACTCACTTCATCAGTTTTCTCCCTGTAGTGGTCATTTTGATCAGGTAACTTAAAATAATAATGTAGATATCACAGTAAGCTACAGTACAACTCCTGTTCATATAATATTTTTCATTATTGAAATGTCTGAAGTGGAAAAAGCATGTTGTCCTTTTATTGGAGATTCTTGTTTTTGTGTGTTTCAGTAGGAGGAGTTATTTTACATTTGTTTATTTAATCAATATCATGTTCTGCTGTAAGATCTTAATGCAAAGACACCTCAGGAGGATCACTCTTTACGATGAAGGAGCTGCTTAAACTCAGTAAACAGAAAAAGAAATATCCAGGAGTAGAGAAAAATGTAGTTTTGATTTGGTAAAAGATTACAACATCAAAACACATTCATTTAAGTGTTTTATTAAGTCTCGAAACTTCTAGACTTGAGTGTTTTTTGTTTTCAATAACATGTAGATTAAAATAAATGGTTAAAACTTTAAGACCAATTTGTCATATTTGCTTGGACAAATATGACTCACTGATACAGGTTTTCCTCCAAGGGCTTGGTTGCCACAGCGCCCTTTGGAATATGCAGAACAAGTCACATTTTTGAAATTAGAGCATAAACATGAGGTCACTGATACTGTCCGTGGTTCTTAGTAGATACACTTCACTTGACCCTTACAGAGAAGGTCAGACAAACTTCCTACTGTCTGAGTAGATAAACTGGTTCTCTGCAATGTGGAGCTTCTCTTTCAGGAAGTATAAAAACATCTGTTTCTAATATATTATTTATTTGGACTAGGTGCACATATCCAACTGTATTTGTGCCTGTGCGTATACAAGAATGATTAAATTGCATGTGGGCAGTTGTGAGCCTGAAGTGTTCCCTGGTGTAGTGTCTGCAGTTCAGACCTTGTTAACTGCTAAGTCAAAGCAGGAGGAGGCTCCAAGGCCAGGTCCTCTCCTAAATTCTTCCCTGTAGGTGAAATCATGTGAAAGCTGCTTAGGCTGCCTCAATGGCAGCTGGCAGAGATCCTTGGGAGTGCACCTGACTCAGTACCGGTGGTGACGCAACAGCAGCCTGTGGCACAGTGTGCTCCCTCAATCCCCCATGACCTTTAGCCACAGAGGGGAAAGGTGCCTCTTGTGGCTTTAAACACAAAGAGACTAAAAGCAGAGATCACAAACACTACACTAACGCATCGTTTCTACAATAAATCATGATAAAGGAAAAGATGCCGGACAAGTTCATAGGCAAACCTGTTAAAGTGACTGATTGAAAAGTGATAAACTGAATATGCAACTGTGACATTCGTGAATCAAAAAACATGTTTCTTTTCCTATAATGACTATTTTGTTACTGTGGCATACAAATGACTGTAATGATGTGTAATGTATTAAACGTGCAATATTCTCTTTCTGTTAACTTGTCAGCTGGACTTTAAATGTTGACAGGTATAAAAATATTGTTGTATAGGTAAGCCAGCTGAACCTTATTTTTAATGAGGTCTGCTATAAGATACAAATGATTTGTTCTTGGCAGCTGCTTTGTGACATTCAAAGCGTTTGCACATGTACTTGATTAGTCAGGCAATGGTGGTTAATAAAAGGTTTGTAGTGTAATTTTTAATTAAGTTTGGGTAGAAGTAAAGGAATCCTCTACCAACAGAAGTATTTTAATGACAGCCCAGGTGGAATGTCACCTCATAAAAACACAATGTTCTGGTAAAATTTAAGTTTCTCATCCCACTGAAAACACAGGGGAAAGTTTTATTAAATTTCATTGTTTCACATCTTTGACAGGTACAATAAGGAGAGAAACATCAGTGGCAGAGTAATAGTTGACTACAGACAGAAATTTTTCATTTCTTTTCAGCTGATGCAGCGGTAAACTGTTCTCTAACAACTGCAATTTCGAGACCAATCACACATCCCAATCTCATCCCACACAGCTAAATATAACAAACACACTGTCTGGACAACAGCTGGAATCTGTGATTTAACACCAGAAAAATATATATGAATATTTTCTGCTGTGAATCCCAACAGAAAAATGTGGTCTGGCAAGCAAGACGCAATAAAAAGAATGTAACTGTAAAGATTTTAGAGGCTTTCTGTGCTTTTATTGTTGTTTTATTTAGTCAATTTCATGATGCACAAAGCTGCCAGGAACACAAAATGAAAGAAAAAGGGCATATCCATTAAAAATATATAAATTCTAACTGAATATTATTGTAGAACAGTTAAAAAAAAAATTGTTGACACAAATATGGAAGAAAATATGAAATAAAGCAGTAACTCAGCAAATTTACATATAAATTGATATTTAAATCTCCAGATACCATAGGGAAATCAATGACAATGTGAAAAATAGTAGTATTAATTTAATTATTTAATGGTATACAGTATGACACATCAAAGCCCTTCTTCAGCAATTAGTATGGTCATGTCTACAATACAAACTATGTTACGTTATTGACAAATGAATACAGTCTCTACAGGGGATTCTCTGTTTCTCTGGGTGGAAAATAAGTGATTTAAAAAAGGTATTAATTTGCTCGATAGTAAAATCTGTGAAATACATGAACATGTCAGCAGGTTGCTCATGAGAATTGTAGAGTATATAATTATAGAAATGTCAGCGGCTGAAATGTGGTGAGGTCTGGTTTGTCTCATGTTGCCGTGCTTCACAGTTGCACAGTCTCGCTTTGAATGTGGAAGATTTATCACTGTGGTTGTCTGCTTGTCTCATCAAGCTGTTTTATGTGGTGCTGCCCTGCTTTGATAAATGGATAATGAATTATGCAATTTATTGGAACAGTCAATAACTGTCTTTGAGGACTTTTGTCATATTTCATTATATAATTGCAGATGGAAAAAGGGACACCTCTGTAAAAGAAAAAAAAATGATTTGTCTTATTGGATTGGTAAGTGTTATTTTTCTTCTCATGAATGTGGAATCCAAATCAGACACAAAAGAAACATATTAAGCCACACGAAAATTCTTTACTTTTAACCCAGCATTTCTCATAGGTTGAATTTTTTATTAAATGAAATTAAAAATTAAGATGTCATTAAATGTGACACTTAAAGTTTGACTTGAAACCGATGTATAGGCAGGGATTGGGAGATTATTGTAGGCTACACCCACTCACTACTGTGCTAAAGCCAGAAAGCATCTCACAGGGGCCCTATCTGTGATGTGTTCCACACACTGCAGCTGATACTTGGCCGGCACTGAAATCCTGAAATAGATGTTAGGTCCAGATAGGTGGGCTGAGAGGTGAAGAGACAGAAAGTGGGAAATGAAGTAAGAGTGGGAGGGATGATAGTGTAACAAAAGGACAGATGAGTGGTATTGTATGTCTGCAATCTGCTGCCTGTAAACTGTACTCTGTTGCACTGTATCTCTGTGTGTGCACTTTTATTTTTTACCTATTTAGGACCTTTTACAGGTTATCAATGACCCAAACCTAGTCCTAATGAGGCAGAACCTCATTTGTAAGGAACTGATTAAGTTTAGGGATAAGATTTGAATTATGGTTGGGTTAAAGTTAGGGTTAAGCATTAACTGTGACAGTTAAGGTTACACTTTATTTAGACTGCCCAAATGTATGGAAGTCAATGCAGTGTCCTAAGAAGAATATCTCGCTTGTCAAACCTCTCTCTCTCTCTCTCTCTCTCTCTGTGTACCTGGTATAACTCATTACTTTGGGGACCTAAATCTACACAGTCCCATTATGGGGACAAAAGGGTCAGGGTTAGGGCACTAGTAATTATGATTAAGGTTAGAGTAAGTCTCCAGGAAATGAATGTAAGTCAATGAATTGTCTGCTGAAGTCATGGAAACGAGTGTGTGTGTGGGTGTGTGTGGTGACGTCAGGAAAGGTCTGGTCTGGTCAGTCTGATGATGCTCCTCAGTGAAGGCCTATTATGTAATTCTTTGGAAAGTCTAAGCTGTAGTGGCCATGTAATCGTAATGGTGGGCAGACACTCACGTACTAATACACAGACACACACACACACACACACTTTGTCATCATAGTGCAGGTGAAACATACACACAGAGACATGTGTGACATGTTCGCCTCGTGTTGATAAAGCCAAACACAGAGGTCCATACATGTCGCTGTGCAGAAGTGGGCCAAAGAGAGTGAAGGCTTACTCAACAGAGTTATAAATAACTTGATGGCCTGCACCTTAAGACGGTTTTGTCTGGGTAGAGGGCTCTCAGAGTTCATTGTAACCTGACAACTTAATCCCTTGTAAAAAAAAAAAAGAAAAAAAAAAGAGAGAGAGAGAGAGGCGGAGGAAGACTGGTGGACTTGGGGCTGGATTTCTAAGCTTCTGTTGCTTATTAGCACTTAGGGAAGGTCAGCAAACACTGGTTCGCTTTTTGGACACAGTTCAGCTTGTGATGCACGTGTGGATGCAATGGTCATAATCACATAAACACACACAGCCTTCTGCTTCTCTAGATTTCAACCACATGATACTGTAAAGTATAGTCACATTATTATATTAAAGAAATAGTTTGACATTTTGGGAAACATTTTGGTTTGTTTTCATGCTGAAAATTAGAGAGTCACATAAATATCACCATGGAGTCCTTGCTGGTTGCCTAGTAACAATTACGGATATACAGTAAATTTATAAAGTCACTGTGCTGAGCCAAGATGTAACTCCAATAACACAACCGCAAGTTGTCTTTTTGGTTATCAAAACAGAACCAAGAAAGAATTTGTTTCCAGTCTTTATACTAAGGTAAGCAGACAGACAGACAGACAGACAGACAGACAGACAGAGATATTTTTTAATTTGGTAATCTGAGAATCACACTGAAATTAGTCCAAAAAGATAAATACTGTATATTATCACTTGTCTCAAGGGAATGACATTCATGTTTGGCACAAGGTTCAGAGCTCAATTAAATTGTTAATGTGCCACAGGGGATTGATTTGTTACATTTGTACTTGTATATAATATTTAGTTGATATTAATCAACATAAAAAAATGGTGTAACATTCCAATACACGCAGCACTGAGAGTATCTGAGAGTGCAGTCATCAGCACCAAGTCTAACTGTATTTCCCATTTGTTTTAATAAATGATCTTATTATGGTGAGGGTTCCTGACTGAATTATACATAAACAGAAGTATATTAGTGTACCCCAATCTGAGCCTTTTACACTGTGTAGTTTTATTGAGTTTCTGCATCAGTTTATCATCCTGCATGGAGGAAATTTGTTTTATAGCCTTGCACTTACATTCATCATTGTCACAACAGCTTATCACCAGGACTTTGATGCTGACAGTCGTGCAGACTGTGACATCACAGCTAGACATGTGCCACACACACAGGTAGTTTCATCCATCTGCCTCAAAACAGTCAGACCATTTATCTTACAAACACAGGGCCAGGTTAAGTGTATTGAGGTCAGACAGTATAGCCACTGAACACCTCCCATTTAATCCCATGACCGCGTCTAACCAACAGATTAGTCCAGCTTGTTGGGGGAAATACTCCGGTTGATCCTGTTTCCCTCTGTTGGCTGCACATCAATCACATTCAATAACTCACTTCCCCTCTCATATGCCTACTCATGCAGCAGAAAAGGTCAGCACAGCACAGACACACAGCAGAATACCACATAGAATTTAGTTGGTTATATTAGGTATGTTTTAACATAATCTGTCTTTGCATGCTATTAAAGGTCCCACTCACTGAAAAATCAAATCTATGTTGCTTTTTGGTGTATCCCCTTGTCCACCACATCTATACATCACTACAGTGTCATAACATACACTTCTGCCACTTCTGTGAACGCAGGGCGTCACTGTTTATCTGTGGTCTGGCAAGGACGTGAAAAGGCCATATTTGTTACTTAACTAGTAAGTCTGACATGAACTGAATCCTGTCCCAGCAGCAGCTCTTCCTGCTCCTGCTCCTGCTCCTGCTCCTGCTCCGGCAGAGGGTGGGGCATCTCCGTCTTAATGGCTAGTTCTGTTGTCAGCTGTAAAAAACAACGCCAGACATTTCATAAGCTGCTAATGTTGCTAAACGACTTAGTACCAAACTAGGGGTGGGAGATATATCGAATATACTCGATATATCGCTGCATGAGCCATGTGAGATATAACATTTGTTAATATTGTGAACATCGACGACAAACTGTCACATGAACATAATTATTAAGCCGTTTGAATGTGGCTCTCACATTTCTCTCTCTCTCTCTCCTCATGCACCTCTCACAGCTCACCTGCCCAACTAAAACCTTTGGAAGCACAGTGTTGCCAACTTAGCGACTTCGTTGCTAAATATAGCGAGTACTCAGAAAATGAGCACTTTAATTTAGGGAGTTTTTTAATTTTATTTCTCTCCATTGTTGATGACACTTATATGTTGTCATAAAAGGTATTGAGAGCTACTGCACATTGGGAAGGCCTACCATGTAATTATTTATTTTCATTTTTTAAGAGTATATGGGTTAAGCTGCCTGGTTCAAAATAAATAATTTGCTGTATTTAATTTGATTGTGATTTTCCCATTGTTGCATGCAAATATTGAAAAAAAACCAAGATGTCAATTTAACATTTATACAGCGATGTAGAGGAGATATTCAAAATATCGAGATATATATTGTTAATTGCGATAATGGTTATAGGCCATATTACCCAGCCCTACACCAAACTTAATCTGAAGGAAGGAGCAGTGTCAACCATCCATCATGATTTCCTGATAACAGAGATAAGTATTTCAATCATTAATTCATTATAAGAGTGTGTGCATGTTTGTTCTCCCATGTAGGATATACCACACCAGGTTAATAACAAACGAACAGCCAATCAAAATGATGCTCTATTACCAGACTTCATCAGTGGAGGCCTGCATTTAACTCCTCAGAAGATCAGTTGGAGAGGATCCCCGTCCCAGAGAGCCTGTCCTCCCAGGAGGATGTGGTCACCTGCCATGTGTCCCACTTCAGTCAAGAGGTGGACGAAAATCGACATATTGGGCAGTTGGATCGGGAAACTCCTAACGTATCGTATGAATAACACAGGACGGGATGACAACTCGTATACTTCTACCCAAATAACCCCAGCACAAGCTGATAAAGCTGAGAAGAGAATCAAACAGTATTGTAGAACAGTTAAAATGCTATTATTGCAGTTTATACAGTATTGGCTTAATACTGTATACACTGGCTTAGTTCAAAATGACCACTATCAATTATCAGTGTTTCCAACAGAACACACTTTAGTTACTACTACTCAAAAATGTCAAAATGTTACTTTTTTTAGCACTTCTTTGCAGCAGATGTTTCCCATCTCTGTGTGTATTGATATGCAGTTATCTCAAAAGAGACTGCGATTAGCACCAGTGTGTCCTCACCGTTCAGGATTCTAACAGCACAGAGAAAATACACATGGTAAAAAAAAAAAAATAAAGCTCACCTTTTTGAAACAGTCTGCTGCAGCTTTGGTGGTGGAGGTGGCTCCGTTTCTTGTGACTCTGGATCAAAAGGTAACAGGCTACAACAAGGGGCTGTGATGAAGCTACTTCATGCTGCTAAGTGCTAACAGCTAGCGCTAAGCATGAAGCATTTGCTCCTGTACCTGGCCAATCACAAGCGAGTGGGTGACTGGCCAATCACAAGAGACTCAGTGTTCTAGAGAGCTGCCCCTGGCTGTGAAACAGCATAGGTAAGAACAGGAAGAGAAAGAGCAGCTGCAGACTGGGTGTCACTGCAGAGTGTGAGGTTTTTGACCATAAATACAAGATAATGTTTCTCAGTAGACATTAACTTTCATTTTGGTTCAAAAAAGACCATTCTATGGGACCTTTAAATTAATAACAGCCAGAGAAATCATAGCTTTTGACACGGTAAAGCAATTCTTCAAGGCTAGAGTTCAAAAGTTTTAGTAAATGACAGTATATAAATTATTTGAAAAAAGTGCAGAGGAATTACAGTAGATTCTTTTGTTTATTTTGTATTAGCAAAATCTATCCCTTGATTATTGTTTCTGTTTCCGTTTACTGTAATACTGTGCTTACTTTTGTCATGAGACACAGAGAGAGGTCTCGTCCTGGTGTGCAGTTGTCTTAAAGGTACATGAGGGTTTGTTGAATTTCAGCAGTTGGTGTAGAACTGCAAAGAGCTGTCGGGTCAATGAGCTCTACTTCTTCACAGAATGAACATGGGAGGATTTGAGTCTCATCAAAACTCTACTGCCAGTTACCTCCGACACTACTGATTACTTACAGTCAACTAGATGTGACAAGCCACAGCACAGATACACAAAAATCATTGTGAAACCATGAGTTAAAAAAGGTTTTAAAAAAGATGGTTGATATTCAGGTTTCAGGAAGTAGATGTTTTGGGGCCTGAAGACTAATTAAGTAAACAAAAAACACCATGGTGGTCTCATGGTGTGTCTTGTTAACTTAATTGTTCTTCAACGCATATGAACATGTTCACACAGGCTCCACTGACTTTGTTTCAACTCAGGTCAAGCTCAAAGACAGAATTATGCGGTGACATAATCTCAGTCCTGCCTTGCATGAACACTTTATTGTTTATTTAGCAGAAATCCTGGGTTAAAGACTGGGGATATGGGGATATATCATTGCCGATTCCACCTTGAAGGTCACAGAGGTTTCTGAGGTGTATATATATTTTAGAAGAAGTGTGAAATAGTTTCCCTAAAAATGAAATAATAGATTACAAGTTATGTGTTTCCTGTGTGTAGGTGGGTGGAGTGAATGATCTTCTTCCTGCAAAACATTAACACGTCAGGGAGGTTCTTTGACTATGTCAACAAACCATGCATACAGCTGAATCCACAGAAATGCAATACAGGTGGAGAATTTCACTCTCAATTTCACTGATGTCATCCTTCAACCAGCCCCTGGTATTTCACATTAAACTGGGAGCAGATAACATCATATAACATCACCAAGTCAGCATGAATATTTCTTTGATAATTACAAATAATTGGTTTCTCATGTCATATACTCACTTTTTACACCCTTTTGGTATAATGCCATTTTTGTTAGGATTGGAATTTGGAGCAGGCTTTGGGGTTACATTATGACAAGAAAAATGATGTATTATTTATGCACATTTTGGTGATACCAGGCTGTCTCTGCAATGTCTCATGGTGGTAAATGACAAGTAAATATGAAAAAAAGTAAATTAAAACACACCACATTGCTTGCTTTGCAAGATCAGATCATTTACAAATCACATCACAGACATCGATGCTTGCCACATTGCAACACACTGCAATGGCTGCAGTGGATGACTGAATCAAATTATACTTTGCAATTCAAAAATGTTCATCACATTGTAGTTCTTCCTGATGCACAAAATCATATAAATCTGTAACATTTCTTGTGATATCTGGTGAGTTTTTTCTCTCTTAAATGTACCCTTTTTTATCCAAGTTACATTTATTAATACCCACTTCCTCTGGGTGTGCACCTGTGCATGAGTGTTTAATGATGTAAAGTTATTCCGAACCAGCATCACAGACCTAGATCCCTTGTTTCCCTTGCCACAGAGGACAGATTTGATTTGGAATGTATTGCCAGTATGTACTGTATGAGTTTATATGTTGTGTGAATTTGCCCTTTGTCCTTGCTGCTATGTGTTCTGGTATGTTGCTAAAGGTTGGGGCCAGGCAAGGAGCAGGATGGCGGGGCCCTGTGAGGGGAAGCTGGGGCTAGGTTAGAGCCACAGAGCCAAAGACCAGCATTGCTGATGAAAGCTGGGATTAGAATAGAGCCATGAATTTCAGAGCGAAACAGCACATCCTTATGCAGCAGCACAAAAAAATAATGCAAGAGAAAGTAATCAGTCACTGAGCTACTGTTTGTCAATTTATTTTACCTTAACGGAGCCTGCATTAGGTACATTTTGTAATTTAAGAGCAGCAACTGTGGAGAATCTAAGCCAATGTGTCATTCCAGAAGGTTCTCGCCTTTCTTTGCGCACTGCATGACTTCGCAAGACTGCAAGTGCAGGCTGTTCCTAAGAATTTTGCAAGTCAGGACAACTATAGCGCATGCAGACACACACATACACAAACACACACACAAAAGTAATGAGCTATCATTCAGTCCTCCTGTTGGCTACAGGAGATACTGCAGTCTCTAAAGTTTATAGAGCAGTGACTCTGACATCTGACCTTCTCTGCTTGGGCAGGCAGCCAATGATCTGCTTTGCCAACATCAGTGACATCTTTTACACAAGGGACTCAGAATTGTCAACTATATGGCCCAGGTCCTTATGATGCAAGATTAATTTTTTTGTTCACATATATATTTTTTATGTTCCTCCAACCATAGAACTGAAATCATTATAATCCAAATGTGGTTGACAGTCTGACTGTGTTAATCAGTCTTTTCCAATCTGTGACCTTGTTCTCTAATAAGTGTGTAGAAATAAAGCATGGGCTTTCAAGCACTACAAGACTGAAAAACATTATCACAAAACACCTGTATGATTTCAATATGAATGCATTATCTATAATAATGAGTACACATGGTCAGAAGGAGCAGAATCTCATTCAGGCATAAATTAGCTCAGTCAGACACTGTGAGGACCTAAGCCATGCGAGTGATTGTGGAAATTCCACAGACATCTGTAATCTATGAAAGAAAGTTGTGTGCACAGCTTTCCTGCATTTTGGTTACTTGGATAAATACAGCATGCACAGTTTTAAAAAGCTGAGGGAACAGATCCAAATATTAAATTGTCTGTGCCTGGAGGACTTGACTGGCTTGACTGTACTGCTGCCATCTCACTTATCCTTTTCAAATCATTGGAGGAAATATGATAGATGGACTGGAAATCTTAACAATTTCATTCCCTAATGTCAAAGACAAGAAGAGAAAGATGGACACTTTTTACTGCCCTATTTATCAGTTTTATTGTCCGTTGTCATTATGAATGATACAGTGAGGTGAAGCCTGGACATTAATGCTGCCAAAGTGGCAAACACTTGCTTCTTTTTATCTCATGTCATATCAGAAAGTGTAAAAAAAAATAAATAAAATATTTGGATCATATCAAACAAAAATTCCCCCAACTGGCTCTTTACCAAGTGACAACTTACTGTGACTTAACCCATTGGTTTAGGAAGTGAGTATTTTAGTCAGCACCATGTTTTGGTTTATAAAAAAGAAACCAAATTTGAAAGAGCTGGGGTTTGACCTGACCTGAGTATTGGTCCACTGCACGCCGATTGGACAATACTTTCTGTCAATCACACAGTCAACTGTTAAGCCTGAGTCTAAGAATTTGAATTTATATCTTCTTCTTTTATCTTTTTTCTCTTAAAAAAAAAGAGGATGGAGAAGTCAATGCAAGCAGTTCCTTTTCACTAAAGAAATATATACTGCACCTTGACTCAAAATAAACAAGAAATGACAACTGATGGTGTAGTGGTTAGCACTCTTGCCTTTGCAGCAACAAGACCTGGGTTTATGACCCGCTCGGACGAAGGGCCTTGCTGCATGGAGTTTGCATGTGTGTGGGGGGGTTTCTCTTTAGAAACATGCACCACCGTAGGTGTTAACGTGAGAGTGGATGGTTGTTTGTCTCTATACGCGGCCCTGCGATGGACTCGTGACCTGTCCGGGGTGTACACCACTTTTCATCCTGTGTCAGCTAGTTTAGTCAGCTAAGCTTTTCTTTGCTAGTTAAGCACAGAAACGTTTCAAAAGTGAATTCTACTACTAAAACCAGGTCCAGGAAATGGTGGTGCACACAGACACAGCAGCTCCTAGCTCCTTCAGTTATCTTATCTTGCTTCCAACCACCCTTGCGCTGCTGGTATATACACAAGCGCTGCCTTGGTCAGTTCTGACAGTATTACTTGACTAAGCACATTTTTTCCAATGAATGATGCAGCATTCAAAAATGGTTACATCATTTTTGTTCATGACCAAAAGGCAATATCAACAAAAACCAATCCCTAAAGTTACACACTGCAGCTTTAACTAAACAGTTAGAGATTATAAAACAGGCTTGTTGTGAAAAAGACTTTTCAAACACATTTAAGGGAGGAGGACAATATCACTGCCAGCACTAAGTTCTCAGCTTCTTCTGGAAGCTGAGAAGATATGAGTATCAGAGGGCAAGTCAATCCTCCACATACTCCAATTAGGAGATGGTCTATCTATCCATCCTGCCAGTGCAGGACCCAAAGCTGGCAGCTTCCATCATCTATGGCAACAGGAGCTCTCACACTAGCACACAAATCACACACACATCAAATATACACTGTGCATCATCCTCTACTTTACTCTAAATAGGACTATAATTTACAAAATGGACAACATGCTGCTTTTTGCAACCAGTGCAATTGTGCCCTGATGGCCACTTAGGAAAAAGCAGGTCTCAGGAAATTCCAAGTAAGCTTCACTTCAGTTTTTGTACCCAGTCAGTGTTTTTAATGTGACATTACATCTCGTTCGAAGCATTTCACCCATGTTCGTCTTATGAAAATGTACAAAGCACAAGCTCTGGAATTGTTCCGAACCAGCAAATCACCAAAATTTGATTCTAGAAAAAAGGAGAATTAAAACAATTTTCAAGCAGGACATGTCATCATTAGTAGGAGTGTTGGAAAGCAACTATATGGTGGATGTTTTCTTCCAAAATCCAAACAGATGAATCTTAAATATGTGTGTGTGTGTGTGTGCGTGTGTGCGTGTGCATGTGTGTGTGTGTGTGCATCAACACATCAGTTGTGATTCACTGTGTAAAATCTTCACCTTGTCACATCCCCTCAACCTGAGAAATACACACATGCATTAACATGGGAGTGGTGGAGGTGGATATGTAGCCTTGATCTGCGTGTGTGTGTCCTTCGTATTCCTCATGTTATGGGGACCTAAATCTGTTTACACAGTCACATTATGGAGACTTGTCTTCCAAAAGATCAAGTCCCCTTAAAGTAAATTACTACATTTTAAGGTGAAGACATGTTTTAAATTTAGGCTGAGGTTAGTGTTAGGTTAAGGTTAGAGTAAGGAAATTAATTTCTCCAGGAAATTAATGTAAGTCAATGCAATGTCCTCTGGTCATGGAAACAAGTGTGTGTGGGTGTGTGTGTGTGTTCTTGTACTTGCTGCAGAGTGAGGACCAAAAATTGTATAAACACCTACAGAGTGAGGACATTTTGGCTGGTTTGGCTGGCTTTTTTCACTCCTTAAAAGGGCTTTTTAAGGGTTAAGACCTGGTTTTAGGGATAGGGTTAGAATCAGGTTTAGGTTAAGTTTCGGGTAAGGGTTAGGCATCTAGTTGTGATGGTTTATGGTTAGGGTAAGGGGCTAGGGAATGCATTATGTCTATGAGGGTCCTCACTTTGATAGAAGTGCAAACATGTCTGTATGTATGTGTGTGTGTGTGTGTGTATGTGTACTCTTTATCGCCATTTCTCTTCCCTTTGCATCTGCTTGGTCAGCTCTATGTCAATCTGACAGGAAAGAAATCTTTCTTTTGCTCTCTCTCTCTCTCTCTCTCTCTCTCTCTCTCTCTCTCTCTCTTTCCGTCTTGCACCCACTCTCTCAGTTCTTCATTCCCACAGCAGACACACAAAAGGTTTACACATTCATAAACCTTAAGCTTTGTGCGTCATGGAAGGAGCCTTCCCATGTGTGTGATGTATATGAATGAATGGCTTTTGCAAAGGGAACGGCCCCTCTCCGGTAAATACATGACTTGTACTTTCCAGAAATAGACTATGTCTTGTTTAAAGTGGAACTAATGCATCAGTGAGGAGTTTCCAGTGGGGTTCGATATGATGGAGTCACACCAGTATGATGGGTTGTACCCCTCACAGGCAGGACTGTGCTTGTGGCTGAACCAGTTCTTAAAGATGATTATGCTTCAGCACACTGGCACATTCAATTTCCCATATTACACTGTGCATGCAGCCATTTCGGATCTGCATGTATACACAAACACACCTAGACACACACACACAGAGAGAGGTGTAGGCGGTGTGACGCAAGCTATTCACGTCAGTCTGACTCAAAGACTACAACACAAAGCACTCACTTGGTATTACCTCTTCAACAGGTTGGTCAACAGCTTACTGCTTTCCCTCCCCTCACTGGCTAAATGAAGGGGTGAGGACTCATAAACACACACACATTTCAAATCACCAACTTAAGTAAGTGTTCCTTAAACCTCCATTGAAAACCTCCCTCAGGTTTATGATTAAAACAGGGGTCCAGGAGTGATGATTACTCGCATTTATTTTTCCTTTACAAACTGTAGCAACACTACCCAGTCATAAAGTGAATAAGCATGGTCACCATTTACCCCTGTTGTATTTTCAGTGTTTCCAGGAGCACAGAAATAAGATGGAGGAGCAAAAAAAAAAAAAAATAATAATAATAATAAAAAAACAGAGATGAGTCAATGAATTCATTTAGTCCTATTTTTCTAACAAGAAATCTCTAATTTTATTAATATTCAAATATTGTTGCCCATAAATTCCACCACCTCACCCTGCTCACTCCTGTGAAGGGTCACAATCACAATTATAAGTGTCTGCAACTACAAATGATACATTTTAAATTATGAACAAAGAATATGTGTCCAGTTGAATATGGGTTGTCTGTGATGCTCAGCATCACATACAACAGTCTTAGACGGCTTTACATATTCTATATCATTTTCAGAGAAGTCTTCATTACATTCAAGAAATTGACATAATTCTGCTGCTCTACCTTTCACCACCACAAGAGGGTGTGAGATCCGTTCTTTGCCTTTACCTTGGAGAGCTGTCAAGTACATACCAAAGCTGTTCATCAAATACAAAAAAAAAAATAAAAACCAATGTAAACATGATAGTATGATTCAGCACGTCACAATGATAAAGAGATTTTATTTGAATATGGATAAGACAGCAACCTGGCCTCATAATTCATGGTGAAACACCCACTCCATGTTGCCCCACAGAAGAAACACAGGCTGTGAAGTTACACAGTTGTGAGCATTTCCAAGGTGCAGTTATGGGGTTTTCTATGTGTGCAATTATACTGAAATAAGGCATTAACACTGGGTAACGCTGGAGAATAATTGCCCTATCAAACTGCTTGGAGACTTTGTTAGCACACACTGCAGGAGCTTCGGATTAGTCTCACATGTGCACACACACACACTCACGCAGAGAGAGAGAGAGAGAGTGAGAGAGAGAGAGAGAGAGAGAGAGAGATACCAGATGGGAGACAGATGTTTAACAGACAAGGTCAAGGAGTCCATACAGCAATTGTCTGCTCCACAATTTTTAGTATTCCTTGCATTGTTCAGATCACCACATCCACATAAATCCAGGAAATTTCCTCTAGAATAAACTTTCTGTGTTCTCTCTCTCCATTTTCTCTCTCTCACACACACACACACACACACACATTTGTGCAGTTATTTTTCTCAGGACACTCCACTGAAATTCATTCCCTTGGACAGCCTAAACAAAGCATTACCCCTAACATTAACCTTAACCGAACTACAGTACAAATCTTAGACCTGAACTTAAGTTTCTCAAACATGAGGTGCTCATTAAGACCAAGTTTTGGTCTCCATGTGAACTAGTGGTCAGTGTTTATGCCAGAAAATGTCAAAAAGGTTAAAAATACAAGTACATGTGCACAGACACAGGCACACGCACTTAGACTTTCCTCTCCTTGTGTAAAGCACATATTTCCGATAGAGAAGCCATCCAAAATCTATCCTTGCTGTCTCTCCTCCTTTCGAGATGTTTCGAGCATTAAGAGAAAGTGCTGATGATGGACGACTAATGCAAGAAGCAACACATACGCAGATTATGGAGCATGAGGAGGGGAGGAGAAGTTTCCATAATCTCCTTATCCCTGCCTGAGTTAATCCTTGAGGAACAACACCTCGAAGTCATACATACCCCCCTCATGTTGCATGATACCTTCAGGTTTATCTGCAAGGTAATATCAGGTGAGCCATTCCAACAAACAAAGATATGTCAGACATGCAGGATACGCTGCTGCTGGGATCAGAGGGAATTAAGAAAACAATCCTTCATGGAGGAACAGGAGAAATTCCAAAACTCATTACTGGAGCAAAGGTAAAGTCAGCCTTCAGAGCTTTATCTACACTTCACATAAGCCCACAACATCAAATACATCTTTACTCAGAGGCAGATTGCTATTTAACAGCACCATGACTGAATCTATTCAAGCTAATGAAATAAAAAAACATGCACTTAATTATCATACTATGCAGTGGATTATACTGTATGACCATGTAGAGACAAAGCAGAAGGTCTTTATATGAGCTAATGGTAAAAGAGTTGCAATGACTATTCTGTTTTATTGGTTATAAACATAGGAGACTTTTCTAAGAAGGGATAACATAAGCTGCATGAAAAATTTCCCCAAGGATGCTGCTTGGTAAGCACTAAGGAAGTAAGAAAGGCCCTTTCCTGAGCAGTGGAACCGTGATAAATTTGCAAAGATTTGACAGGACTGTTGTTCAATACGGACGGCTTCATTACCTGTGATTCATGGGTTTTTAATTTTATTGTGCCAATTTCAAGCAGGTCAACAGGATGAGTGACGAGAGGGATGTTTATATTTTTACTCTTCACACAGGCGGCCAGTAGAGGATGATAGAGGACATATATCAGCCACAGCTGCTTAAATGAGCACAGTATTTTCTGAGCTTTAACAGCACACTTTGAATCAGCTGTGCAACGTTTGACAACATTAGTTAAACATAAACAGAACTATATAAATGTATATTTGAGTGTGTAACATTCCCATGTTCATACTGTACATCATATACTGTATATCATATTTCTGAAGGTTCTTTTTTTTTATTGTGGAAATAATTTTTCTCCAAACTGCCACTTCCCAAATTGTGTTTACAACCTTTGGCCCATGAGTCTCCAAAGGAGCAAAATAATCCCTTTCCCTTTGACTTGTACATTGTATGAGGGCACTGACAAATTGAAAAATGGAAGCTCATAAATAAAGTGTACAACAATGGCGCCTCATCATGTCTTGTGTTTTTCCTTCCCTGTTGAGTGAGCTGTATGCAGCTCATGGTGTAACATTCTTTAGTGTGATGTTCAGTTCTATGTGCATCCCTCTTTCAACCAAATGTGGGATCTGTTCCAGTCAGTGAACTGTGTTCCAGTCAATATGTGACAACTCTGCAGCTTGCCATTCAGTTTTGTGGTATTTCAGATCAACTGCCACCAGTCCCACCTATTTTATCTTTCTGTCAGTTATGTCACATAGGCTGCATTGCTACCAGAAAATCCCTTTTCTCCTTAATGTATAAATTTAAGACTTTAGGTTATTCAGTACAGTTCCTTTTTGTAATGGGTCCTTTTCCTCCAGGTGACTTTCCATTTTCGCACCCAGCTGTGTGATGATGAACGTACAGTGGTAGATGACAGCAAAGTGGTGGGGACGCCCATGGAGATTGTGATCGGCAACATGTTTAAACTGGAGATTTGGGAAACCCTGTTGTCCTCCATGAGGATCGGCGAGGTGGCCGAGTTTTGGTGTGACACCATTGTAAGTACTATAACAAAAAAATGAATCAATGGAGTGGCTTTGTGGATGTAGAAGCCATCATCTTTTTTTGACAATCAACATAATAAGACAAGATTCATTTGCTCCTATTATTAATTTAAAGCCAAATCCTTGGATAAATTCCATGGTCATTAAAAAGGAAACCAGTGGAGGCTGATTGTAACAGAAAAATAGTACCACTCGTGGTACTCAGAGCAAACACATGACTTGCCAAAACTAGATATGAATTTGAAAAAAAAGAACAATATACAGTATGTGACTAAGAACAAAATATTGTATATGTTGTTTTTGTAGGATCTTGCATGTTGTTTCTATGGAACCACTTCCTCTTATGAAAGCTTATACAGACATCTGGTTTATAAACATATAAATAACTATACTCCTAAATGCATATATGTTTCATGATGTGCGTGTGTTCAGGTATGTGTTTACATAATTTGTTTTGTCCTGTGATGCGAGAGACAGAGAGAGAGAGAGCGAGGGAGAGAGACAGACAGGCAGGCAGACAGACAGACAGACAGATGGATTGAGACATACAGTCATTAATCTGCAGCTGCTTCTCTTTCTACTTAATCAGCTCTGATTCCTGCTGAATCAGCACTCCTGACTCCTCTCCACTTTGATTAAATTTGATTGGGCTTAGAGCACTCCTTGGAACAGCATGGATGCTCTACACACTCCACAGGGCCAGTTTTTCACCATCACTCCTGTCCAGCAGAGGGCAAACTTGCCACTCAAGTCAATATTATTTGTATAACATTATTTCATAACATGTCAGCTGGGATTGGCACCAGTGGCCCCCTTGACCCTTATGTGGAGGACAAAGTGGTAGAAGATAAGTGAGTGAGTAATTCATGGCATACATTATCACACTGCACTTTACACAGTAAGGTCATGATCAAATGATTATAGTTAATCCTATATCAGGTTCATGTAAAATGTATTTAATTTGCTTTGGATGTACAGTATGTATCCTGTAGGTAGGATATTGTGTCACTGTGCATCTAAGTAATTCTTCTTAGTCAAATTCCACTGCAGGGGAGATTCACAAGTAATAATAAATGCAATCACTCAGTGCTTTCTAGCCTCTGCTATACTTGGCAAATAGTGTAACAAAATCAATTGTATAAGTGATAAATTACAAAAACCTGGACTGGCGACCTGTCCAGTGTGTACGCTGCCTTTCACCCTATGTCAGCTGGGATAGACCCCAGCCCTCTTGCTAATCTCATGTGGAGGATAAAGCAGTAGAAAATGGAAAGATGACAACAGAAAATACAAATGACATAAAATAAATTATTCTATACATATGTAATTATTCTATATATTATTATTCTAACCATTGTGTTTGCTTTTGTATGTTTTTTTGTTTGTTTTCCAGAGCATGTATACAAAATATTCACTATTAATCACTGTCAACTTCTTTCTCCTGCACATGTGGGCCGCAGGGATGGATAAAATCCCATCTCACCTAAGGAGAAAGGTGGGGTACACCCCTGGACAGTCCATCACAGGGCCAACATACAGAGCAGAGCAGACAGTCACTCTTACATTAACACCTGCATGTCCAACTAACCTCTGCATGTTTTTGGATGGTGGAAGGAAACCTGAGAACCCAGAGAAAACTCACGCATACACAGGAAACTTTCAAACTCTGCACAGAGAAGCCGATAATCGAATCAGGATCCTTCATGTTATGAGGCAACAGTGCTAGCCACTACTCTGCGGAGTGGCCCCCAGACAACAGATTCTTAATTCTAATTCAGATTATTGCTATTTACTAATTTGGATTAAAATGTCCGTCTTTTGTTCACCTCCTTCTTCTCCAGCACACTGGCATTTATCCACTTGTGTCCAAGAGTATGCGACGCATCGCAGAGGGCAAAGACCCAGTTGACTGGCACATCCACACATGTGGTATGGCCAACATGTTTGCCTACCACAGCCTTGGCTATGACGACCTGGATGAGCTGATGAAGGAACCGAAACCACTCTTCTTTGTCCTTGAGCTGCTCAAAGTGAGAACAGCATGCAGGTTTTTGAGTAAAGAAGTAAGTGGAACTTAATGTAAGTATGGAAGTAAATGCCTTTGTATTGTGCAGGTGCAGCAGCCCAGTGAGTACAATCGAGAGTCGTGGGCTCTGAGCGATGAGGAGAGGCTGAAGGTGGTTCCTGTGCTGCATGGTCAGGGGAACAAGCTCTACAAACAGGGACGCTACCAAGAGGCCACACAAAAGTACAAGGAGGCCATCATCTGCATCAAAAATGTTCAGACTAAGGTGATTACATCTAAAAGACTACCAGTTCACTTTCTTCTATGAAACATGATTGCATGCATTGCATTTACAGGATGCACTAATGTAGCTCTGGTCTATACTATATGTTTCCCCTATAGGAGAAAGCATGGGAGGTTCCCTGGATGAAGCTGGAGAAAATGGCCAACACATTAACCCTCAACTACTGCCAGTGTTTATTACGCATGGAGGAATACTACGAGGTCATCGAGCACACCAGTGACATCATCAATCAGCACCCAGGTGTGTTACTTTCTTAGACTTGCCAGTGTGATTCTTCTACAATATTTTTAAGCAGTAAACTTTTTCTTTGAAGGACATAATTACTTTCCAGCTGGTTGACTTATGAGTGTGAAAGACTGTCATGCTGTGTAAGTATGACAACCTCAATATTTATTCAGATTTAAAAAAAAAAAAAAAAAAGTGTATGTTTTTCCACTGTGTCTTTGTATGTACATTTTTATGGCAGCTATAAATTCACAGCATTCGACCTGCAGGCGCAGTGAAGGCCTTCTACCTGCGAGGGAAGGCCCACGTGGAGGTTTGGAATGAGGCAGAGGCACGGCAGGACTTCAGCAGGGTGTTGGACCTGGACCCAGGCATGAAGAAGGCTGTCAAGAAGGAACTGGCTGTGCTTAACATGCGCATGGAAGAGAAGAACCGGGAGGACAGGGACAAGTACAGAGGCATGTTTTGACCAGGCTGGGATACAGCTGAAGATGGAGAGTCAATGAAGAAATGTTATTAAGCAGTGGTCCTTAAGTAAGGGCCAGTGGTATGGGGTCAGTGAAAAGTTTCCAGATTCATCCAATAAAATTATTATGATATACAGTCTACAAGCCTGTAATTGTACTTTTTACAAAAGGCTTCAGCATACAATCTATAATAAATTCATTTTTGTTTTGTAACCTGTTTCGAAATAGCACATTTTTAAGTGAATGTGTGTCAAATATGTATTACAACCTTTAGCTTTTAAAAGAATTACTGCAATCCCTAGTCAAAACATTTTATAGCATGGTTGGCAACTTTTCTTAAACACAGACATAGACAGCTGCTGCTGTGTAATACATACTCAGATACACTGCCTTATTTGAACAAACAGTGAATATATCTTATTCATTTTCATGTGTCAGCAACAGATGGGTAAAACATGGGTGGGTAAAACAGCAGCAGCACATGATGAAAGGAGACAATAAGGCAACAATACATTTTATAGGCATCCACTGACAAAATATATTTGAGAGAGGGGGACAAATGTTCCTGTTTTGCTTCCCTGTCAAGGTGAAAATGATTTACACTGGCATTTATCTTCAAAATGATCTGTACCCAATATTTTCATGTTGCTCCACTGCACATATTTTTTCTGAAACAGAGTTTCTGGCCTGCAAATTGCATTTCAAATTGTAAAATAAATTTGCTGCTACAATGATGTCAGTGAAACCAGTACTTCTGCCAGTACTCTGATAACAAATCATGGATATTTGATGACTAAATACAATAGAGTTCTTACTATGCAAAAGCCTTAAAACCACCAGCTTAGTTGTTTATATTTCTGCTAAATTCTCTGATCATTGGCATTTGGATTGAAATGATGTGATTCAAAGTTGGTCTTATATATTATGAAGCTATCAAAGACTCATACAGCATGTAGCATGAGTTGAATAGATCTGGCCTAATAAACCTTTTTCACAGCAGATGTTTTTGGACAGGAAATTATAGAACGCATGTTTTACCAGTGACATGAATTAGGGTTTTACTCGGGGTGTAAGAAAGTCAAGGTCGTGTTATTGTTCACACAGGTCAGAATAAATTGTGTGAATAATGTGTTGCAATAATGTGAAGGAAAATAAATAATTATAGTGTATGGTCATTACAGTAGTGCTAAGATAACAAATGCGGTCCTAGACTTTTGAACAGTACTGTAGCCCCTTACAAACCATTTACTAACAATTTTTTTTCTTGCTAAGATATGAAAAAACAAGAGGTAGGATTTCAGTTTAGTATTATAATATGGTCTATGTCAAAAACCTGAAGTTGGTGTTTAATGTGAAAACAAATTAAATCCAAGTCACGTCTCTTGGGCTTGTAAGGGTGATGCTTGTCCACACGATGGAGCTGTGACCACAGGTTCCTGTCTGAACCCTGAAGGAGAACATTTCCTGCCCTGCAGTGTTACAACTTTATGAGGAGTCTGGGGGCCCATAAATGTAAACAATCTGGCTCATATGTGCTATTTGTCTCCCTGCAGTCTTTTGTTTGGTGCAGGTGTTTACCGCCTAGTCTTGATCACAAAATGGTGAGATAAAAAAGAGTGTGATGGGCCTGCTCCGAGGTTTCAAGGTAAACAAATCAAAATCAAAATAATTTGATTGCACTTAAAATATTGTATCAGTGGTTTTACAACAGTCAGCTCAGTTTCATTGAAGGATCACTGACTGTTCTGTTACCCATCACCACCAAAGGTCACAGTGAAGTGTAGCCATCACTCTGGGAAATGAGGCAGGCACTAATGCACCAACAGGGAGAATCAATGGGAGTGGATTAAAGTCCAAAAGAAAATCGGGATTTAATAATCAAGCTCGATTCCAGCACATTACAACTGCATTTTCTGATGCAGGTGGAGATCATGTGCAGTTTACCTAAAAGGAAAAAGAAAATGTATGTTCAGATTCTACCCACGCACCCAAAAAAAAAAAAAAAAAAAAAAAAACCTAATTTAAAACATTTTCCTTGGTATCATTTATAGAATAGATGAAGAAGCAGTTGATATATGTATGATGTCTGGCTGAACCTTGCTCATATCACTGACTGAGCTCTGGTAAATTCTGCATAGCAGCACAATCTGCTACTGGCTCTCCTCCATTAACTACTGTGCTGATGTTGAGAAGGGGGGAGAAAGGGATTGGCGGTGGTGGGAGGAGGAGGGGTTCCAAGACGGGATATGTCAAGTTACTTGAAGGAGGCGGAAGTAGAGCAAGTGAGAATTCATGAAAATAAGATGCAAATGTCATAGACGTAACATACAGTCTCAACCATTTGCTCTGTATTTTTTTTAGAATGTTCCTTCTAGTATTGTTATTGTTATTATTAATAATATTAATATTATTATTACTATTATCATACTATAACTTTTCATGAATAAATTAATATATATATATTAATTTATTCATGAAAAGATACCTCAGAAATTCAGAATATCAGAAATTGTGTTGTTTAGGACCGCCATATCAGTCATCCTAATCCCAGAGAGTGGAAGCGAAAATAATAAAATACTTAAATTAACAAAATATTACCCTATTAAAATGGGTTGTTGTTGCTTTTCTTACGAAATAAATACAAAAACAAATTTTAAAAATAAAATAGAATTAAATAAAAACAAAAAAATAAAAATGTTAAGGAGTAAGAGGAGAGTAAATATTTGTTAATACATATTTATTAAAATAAATCAAATAATTTAATATATAATAAAACTGAATTAATAAAATGCGATAAATAAGAAGAAGCAAACATTACGCGACTGACAAATTAAGCTTTTATTTTGTGTTCCGTCGGCGGAAGTCTTTTGCTTACATCTGGTTACTTGACCGGTCCCAAGTTGAGTCCGGTGTCTTTGCTGCAGCAGCGTGGAGGCTGAGGAGGGGGAGCAGAGAGAGAGAGAGAGAGGAGTCGGTCTGCTGTGAGAGACGCTGCATCTTCACCCTCATATTCATTTGTTCTACCAGAGGAAAGAAGCAGCAGTCGCCGAAGAGACAGACTTACTGGATGATCATTACTGCGGGACGTTGGAGGAGGAGGAGGAGGAGGTTTTCTGGTCTTATCCTCTTTGGAAATTAGTCAAATTGCAACTGTGTAGGAAACTGATTGAGGAAGAAGAATGGTGTTCAGAGGAGTCCTCGCACCTGCTCTTTGATTTCATTTAAATCAAGCTTCAGATCATTTCACCTGATCACACTCCTGGAAAAAAAAGAAACTTCAGCTGACGTCTTTTTATTATGGAATACCAGTCCCTCATCACTAGTCATACATTTTAAGGCAGTTTGGGGGGGAAAAAAGGAAATATATATATATAGCTATATTTAAATATTTTTCTTTTCTTTTTCTGTCACTGTAACTGAGAAATTGAACATATGGCCATCAACACGGACACCGACTTCCTGAAGTCCAACTTGGGTGAGAGTGGAGGAGGCGCGCCGCCTGCTGCAGACTTCCACGAGACGGAGAAGCTGCTGACTGTGACCACCGAGCCCGGGGGCAACGGCATGAAGATGTCCACCTCCTTCACGGCCAGCGTGGGCAGCGATAAGGGTCTGGAGGCCGACCAGAACGGCCACAGCGTCGCGATGAGGTCGGGCTCCGTCGGGCAGCTGGCCGCCGCCGCTCCTCTCTCCCCATCCAAGGCCAGTCTGAGCCGCTCCTCCACCGGGAACGCCGGCGTGCAGGAGAGTCCCAAACCCAAGGATTACCTGTTCCTGGTCATCTTCTCCTGCTTCTGCCCCGTGTGGCCCGTCAGCATTGTTGCACTGGTCTACTCCATCATGGTGAGTGCTGGATCACTTCACTTTACTAAACTTCAGCCAGAGGGACATGCACAGATAGACAGGTGGTGCTGAAGCACCTGCCCTTTTGCCTTCTGACAAACTAAGAGCCCCTAATGAAATACATATTATTTATTAATGTTTTCATTTTTTTTCTATGTGGTCCAATTGTAATTTTTACTGGAGCCCCTGCCCCCTGAAATGTTTTTGCAGATGTACTGTACATCTAAATCTCCGTGGGGGAAAAAGTCGGTGATGCAATATAGAAAAACCAACAAATGTTAATTTAAGATTTTAATTGTCAAGTTTGAATGCTGATGAGCATTACCGAAATGGCAGAATTTGAAAGTAAGTTCTTACTATCAACATTACAGGCTTCAAAAATGTAAGTATGAAAAAGTCTGCCAACTACCAAAATAGCCGAGTCTGCTTTTCCGCAAGAATCACTTAAATTTATATTATAGGTTTAACACTTGATACACATGATAGTACAGAGATAACATAGTAACTGTATGGTTGACAATCTTGTAATAAGGTGGTAATATTATGGTAATACCATCTTATTTCTAATGCACTTCCCAGCTTGGTAATAATAATTGTAAAGAAAAAGAGATAATATTACAGTAATGCAATGTTATTTTCAAGGTTATAATTAAGGAATACTTTGTAATGAAAATTTATATAGGGTACCATCAGTGTAATAGCTTCACACGATAATGTTTGTGATACTAAATTGATAAATATTATAATGTTAAAATTCACCCTCTCTTGTACTACACACGTTTCTTTGTTATTACTAAGCTACCTTTATGTGACTGTAGGAACAACACAGTATCACCATAATATTATTTCACTACTTGCAAAACTATTGCTGCCCATTACCAACGTTAGTGTACTGTAATGTAAAGTGTTACATCAAAATATATCAAATACAGTGAGATATGGATACTGTTCCATCTGTGACAGGATGGTCGTCAGACTGTAGGGACATTTTCATAGGGGGGCTAATAATTTCATCTTCAGCTGTACTCATGAAATCAATATGTGAAGAAATACAGCCACGAGCCACTTTATTAGGTACACCGGACACCTGGCAGGAGTTCCACCCGGTGTTGTACTCTGTTGTTATCTGTCGTTATTTGAGTTACTGTTATGAGATACTGTTGGCCTTCTATCATTTCCAACCAGTCTGGTCATTCTCCTCCGACATATCAAGATTTGCTAGTACACAAACACACAGTTACTCACACACACAAATACTCACCCCGAGCTTTACACGAACTGGTCTGCTGCTGCTGACATTAGAATTAGAATAGGAATCTTAATAATAATGGGCTAAATGGGTGATTAGCCTAGTGAGTGAAAATTTATCTGTGCTCAAAACACTAATACATAATGCAGCTGACACTCCAAAGTCACAACAGGCATCCACACAAACTATAAACGCTTCAACTGTCTAGTACTTTCTGAATGGTTAGTGTCTCATGGGGACAAGAATCCAAATCAGAAATGTTTGTCAACAGCACTATATCCAACCCAACTGTACAGACAATGACAACTGGTCATGTGAGCCTCATTAAGTCTTTAAAAATGAAAACTGTTCTGGTGTCACCCACTGCAGTGAGAGGTCTGCAGTAAAAATGTGGCCTGAAGAACTGGGAAATGTGTCAGTCTTTGTGTCTTCTTTTTGTGATAACAAAATAAAACCGCAGCTTTGATAATGCAATGCCTTTTAATTTTACTTTGGCGAACTGTTGCTAAAAGCATACAACTTTTATAAAATCCACCTGCCATGATGCAGGAACCCTGACATCATGAAAACAAAAACAGGCAAATTGTTCTGTTTCAACATTCCCATATTTTTCCCATAAGAAATCTTTAACTGGTCACCACAACCGCCAATAAACCAGGCATTGCTGAGCTTGTGTGTTAAGACGAAAGGGTGCCAAAAAGTGGGATGATATGGATGCGTTATTTTGGAGAAATCTATTAAATTGGGGAAGCCTGGCCAAAACATATCACCAGTTACAGTTTGGTTAGAAAGCATATACAAACCAGAATAAACCAGATCAGACCAACATAGAGAGAGCATATAAAAATGTGATGCAGTTCTAAAAGCACAGATGCAATATTTTTTCTGTGTATGTTTGAGGTAAGTTTCATTATTAGCGTGAAGGTGAAATTAATCAGGACAGAAATATAGAAATTCACAGAAATGTTAAGTGTGTGTGGCTTACAGAGGCTATATTAAGTGAAATGTGTAGTCAAAGAAAATAATTTGAAACTGGGAAGCATTAAAAACAAACATGCAAACAAAGATGTCAGAGAGGTTGTAAACAATATTATCTTTACCTTTTTGCCCAACGCACAACGCTTTTATCATTTGGCAAAAACACTGGGTTGTCAATTTCTGTAACCACTAAAACAAAACTAATCCTGTTTTTTTTGCTTATGCAACAATATCCAGGCAAACAAAAGCAGGGAAGGCAATCAGCTGGTGCAGCTAAATCAGATCTTTGACAGATGTTTACATTAGGTACCATATCTCCTGCAGTATTCTAGAAGGAGTCTTTTAGTACCATCAGTAGTTCCTCTGTTGTATCAGGATTTTACTGAAACTCTTGGTGGCTGATGACTGCCTAGTTGCAATGGACAGATCCATTTCTGTTTTTCTACACAATTTACTTCTGACACTGTACAGCCGCCAATACAGACCCACTAAGAAACAAGGCAAAGAGGCAATGCAGTAAAAGCCATTAGTTCTGTAATATCACTCCTTGCGGGCACTACACACCAAAGGGAATATCAGGAAGTGTCTACGAGACAGCCTGTACTTCACTGAGCCGTCATCACGAACCCACTGACATTCACAAGTCAGCCACTTGGCTAATGGCATGCAGACCACGTGCCTATCTCAGCGAGAGAGAGAGAGAGATAGAGAGGTGGATAGAGAGGTTTTGGCAGAGGGCAGAAAAACGAAGAGTAAAGGAGGGAGAAACTAGAGCTGGCCACTAACTCAATAGAAGGCGAGAGAAGTCAATTTTGTTTCTCTGCAGAGGGCAGATTGCAGCAGTTAGGAAGCTCTGTGGCAGCGATCAACGTCCTCTCTCTCTTTCCTGAGGGTATAGAAATGGGATATGGGCTTTGCAAAGAAGATCAAAACATCATCAAAGGGCAGATGAGTGTGTGCGAGAGAGAAAATGGCCATAAAGTAGTTCCTATCACTGGATTATAAAAGAATTGAATCAGATACCACAGTGATGTCAGATAAGTGCAAGTGAGTCAGACGAGGAAAACAGAGGTTTACACTGGCTGTGAACAAATGAATCAAAAGTAATGTGGTTGATACCACAGGATACAGCCCCGGCGTGCAGGATCACTGCTAAGTGCTAATATTCTCCATTCCCATGTGACACGGATGCTTCTGGAAAGTTGAATAATAAAAAACCAAACTATTTAACTGCTGTTGAGATGGTATTATAATGTTGTGCTTAAAGGAAACACCCCAGACTCCAGAAGAAGCTGTGACCACATCTTTGGAGTGTATAAAGCTGCTTTCAACTTGAATATAAAAGATTTTTCTCTACTTTTTGCTATCCATAAACTTTTGTGTTGTGTTGTAAATTAGATAAAAATCTCAACTTGTATAATCAACTTTTTGGATTAAATTTGATTTTCAAACTTTCTGAGCCTTCTTTTCACCAGGTTATTCTCTTTGCAACTGGGAAGTAGGTTTTTTGTGGGAAAATGGTTCCTTGAATTTCAACACAAAGGAATTGCATTATTCTGTATCTAAACCAATGAAGAAAATATCATTTCCATAATAGCATCTTGCTTCTGCTGCTTCATTATGACAATGATACACCTAGAACAGGGATATGAAAGTTGTCTGTTGCCTCTTTATAAGTAACCTGGAAGCTGCTTGCCATATGTAAACATTTGGAAATTGTTTTGCTACAGAGCCTTTTAAGTCATCATTGTTTAGCCGTTAATCTCTACTCTCAACATCACAGCAAATGGAAGGTAAAAAAATCTATGTAAAACAAAAAAAAAAAAGATTGAAAGAACCCCAGTGTACACTTTCTGCCCAACACCAAACAGCAGGCAACGCTATTAATTATCTGGTGAACACATAAAATGTGAATATTGAAATTGATCAGCTGCACACACACTACTTCAAAGAAATGCTACCATGTTTATCACTACATCTTTATGTTACCATGGTAAAAAAGTCTCTTTATACTAATGCTGCTTTACCTTGACAGATTCATATGAACTTCTTATGGTGGCGGTGACAGAAACTTTTCACACACTTTATGTCCACTGTGCAAAATCTACAGCTAAAATTTCAGATTCAGATCTGCTGGCACAGTCGTGTCAATGCAATGTTACAGGAAGGTCAGCAAAAACAGAAAGGAACAGCAATAGTGGTAACTAATGTCGGAGCCTTGTGAAAGGGCCAGCATCTATCTGTGCTACCATGTGATGCGCTGCTAACAACAAGACAGCCAGAAGTTACATCCATCTATCATCCTCCACCACTTCCAGCTGCAGGACCATCTAAAACCCAACTTCCAGCTTGCTGCTGCCACAGATTTCTGACAGATGCATCTGGTGAGAAGGCTTGCTGCTTGCAAACGCTGAGGATGTGCAGTCAATTATGGGGACTGGAGAGGCAGGGGAAATAGGTTTTTACTGCCCTCACCAGCCTATCCCGGTAATGGGAAGGACCAAACTGCATGAGCTTTATTGCATGCTCTGCAGATTTGACTGTGAAATATGGACTCATCATGCCCCATTGGATGGAGGATTGTGCATGTGTGTGAATATACAGTATGTGTGTGTGTATATACTATATGGTAAATTACTTTAATTAGCAATCTAAGACTGCAGCAACCCTAAGCTTCATGTAACTGTTACTAATAATATAACACCTATCACAGTGTTACAGAAAACCTGAGATTGCTTATATTACAATAGAAAACATGTATCAACAGCTACTGGAATGATCGCCATTAAGGCTGCAAGATATGTTGTAAATTAACGTCATCATGAAATCAACTTACTTTAGCTGCGATAATTGTTTCCCCTACATTCAGTCAACAGTGGCGTGATCCTGCTGCCAACACAGTGGAGTTCCGGATATCATACAGCCCTAGGCACCATTTTTTTTAGTTCTGATATTTATGTCCTTTGTAATGATCAACAACCATCAGGTGAAAATGTAGAAGTGCATTAAGACTTGCAAAACTACAATCCCACCATCCTCAAGCTCACAGTAAATGTTGATTATCTACACAAGTGTTTTTTGTGCTAAATGGAATTAGACACATTATGACCTGCTTTTTTTAACAGTTCATTTTTAAGCGCATTTCCAGTTCAAAAACTAAACAATATATAAATAAAATAAATATGCATGAGCTAAAATGCATTTCATTGCTCCAAGAATGAGAGCAGTGCCATCATGGGCCTGACAGATTTGATAATCTGAGTGCAGTGAGTGGTTTGCAATTTTAATGGAGACTGAAATGTAACAAGCTGAAGTCTAAAAGCCTTACTAGCGTCCTCTAAAGGCTGAGATGTTACACTGAAACAGACCAAAGAGTTTAAAACAACAGACTATAAGAGATAGAACAACAAACATGAACCCTCAGTCTTACTTATTACTTATAACTGAACCTGAATTAATTCTCTATCTATATGATTCTTAAGTGTATTAGATTTAGATTTGAATGATCAAATTTGGGAAAAGACTTAGGGGATAAGAGGGGATGAACAAAACAAAAAAATGTCCAGGAAATATTTTGATCAAAATACATAAAGTAAGTATACACTCCTTGCTCCTGGTTGCGCTGTCCCTTTGTACCATGCTGCTGCTGCTGCTGCTGTTTTTGGCTCTCCATTATTAATGACAAGAGGGAGAGGGAGCACTTACTGAGTTACAACCCTCAACCCCACCTTCTTCTGTTGGAAGGTAGAGAGAGAGAGAGAGAGAGAGAGAGAGAGAGAGAGAGAGAGAGAGAGAGAGAGAGAGAGAGAGAGAGAGAGAGAGAGAGAGAGAGCGCGTTCGGACAATGAAACTGGACTAGACATTTTGAGGACAGGCTTTCCCATTCAGAAAACAAATATGACCGAGCTTACTCTCGCTGTGAATCAATAGACAGTCATCAGTCAAGAGAAGCCCCCTCACCCACCTACCATACACATGCAAATAAAATCTTTTGCTTCACCCAAGACAAACATGTGTATAAACTACATTGGGTATAATATATAAGACCACTGTCCTATTTATTATATTATAATACAGTATGTTAAATCTACTTCTTTTCATTAAGCTTTTATCCAAACAGATTAAGTGGGCTTTTTTGTTTTTTTCGCAAAGGGGCTTCCACTGATGTAGGATGCAGATGTTGCTCTTCTCTGTGATGTGAGGCTAGACTGATAAAGGATCAAATGGGACTGTGTTTGTACCACAACTTCATTTTGTATGGCCGTGACACAGTGGTACAGAAGGGTGTCCTTCAACAAGACTTCCAGCTCCAATATTCTCTATGCTGATGAGTTTGTGGGAGAAGAATATTTGTTACACAGTTGGAGAATTACGATATGTCTCGGAAATGGCTTGAAATGGCTAGCACAATGTGTATAATAGTTGTTGATTGTATCAGACTGATATCGGTAGATACACCAGTTTGTGATACTGGTATCAGTCACAAAAGTGGTATCATGTCATCCGTGTGAATAACTTGCACATAACGTTCAATGAAGAGGACTCACTCAGTCCCAGATTAATATATCAGTTGTTTGAATGCTGTGGCAGCAGTGTGCAAAGTCAAATGGGGTGTGTATTCTCAAAAGTGCAATATCAACAGAAATAGTGTAACATGATAGATTGCATGCAGTTTCATGTGTGGTTGCACATGTTGTTTGGCCTGTGTCATGTTATTTTAGCTGATGCACAGCACTGCATGCCTGTTTGTAAAAACCTACGGAGCATGTGGACATCATAACTGCTGACTGCAGTTTAGCTGATGACAGCTCTTGTCATTAATAGCAGTAGTTTTCCTTATGTTACTGTGTTTCTAAAATAGAAGGGAAAGAGAGAGATCACATTTCTGTTGAGCTATACTGACTATAGCCTCGGAATTCAGCACCATAGACAGCTCCCAAAACAGTTATCAGGCTTAAAATGTAAAAGATGTTGCCATCACAAGTGTAAGAGCATTGTTTTTGCTGCATGGCAGATTTAAATTTAGAACAAAGGGTACTTCTTCACCATTTCTCTTCACTGCAGCTCTCAGCTCACACAGTTACAGACACTTTTTTCCCATCGAGTACGAGCACTCGACAGTTTGTCAGGACTGTGACCCAAAAAGTAGTTAGAACTAACCCACAGGGACACTAACTCTGGCTCCCTTCAGTGATGCACACAAGTTTGTAAGATGCATTTATCCACAAGTTGCTCTGGATTTCAGTCTTGTGAGTAGACACCACACTGTATAATTTTGTTCACACAGCCACAGCTGTGGTTGCATCGAGTTATACACCTAGAGTGAGTCAGTGGAAAATTGCAACAGAGCCACGCAATGTTCATCACAAAGCTCCAGGGTCCAGTGTTTTTGTGCTTCAGCTTACTACAATGAACAACAACACAACTCTACCCAGTTATTCACTGTCATACCTCCGTTTTGATGCATTGATCAATGAAATTTTCAAATAATTCCAAATTATTCAAATGTTGGTCAGACAAAACAAGCTACACGAACACGTCACTTTGGGTTCTTGAATCTTGTCATAGGCATCTGAGTTTTTGGATGATGAAACTATTGGTTGCAGAATAATGATAAAGAATATTTAAAAGTATAACTCATCTGTTGCCTTTATCAGGGAGCAACAAACTTGCCAGTGTTTTTATAAACTGGTCATCCTCATGGATGGACAGCTTGAACTTGACAAAACAGACAGCAATGTAGTTGTAGACACACATATAAAGCAGCACATGTACACATCATTTGCATACACATGGATAAGTGCATAAACAAAATATTTTGAGCCTTAAACATCTGTTTCTATTGTGGTGCATTGATTTGCCTGAGTTGAATAATTAAAAAAGAGTTTATATCTTTCATTCTAATCCATGTTGGCACTTTAAGGAAATACATCTTTTAACAATAAAGTTCACTTTATGATGTATTATTACAACACATCCATTTGGTAATATATAGAAAAACTGTTATGCAACATTGAAAAATGGTGGATGACAGTGATGTGTGTGTATGTACACTGTAAGTATGTATACGTATTTGTTACCTCTTTTGGACATTTTCTGACATAAACACTGACCTTGTCTTGGTGCTAATGCTGCACAAGCAAATGTCTGTATTAAGGGCTAAGATTTGAATTGTGCTCAGATTAAGGTTACGTTTAGGCTGTTCAAATTAATGGACGTCGGTGCCCTAAGAATAACTGCACAAATCAGTGTATGTGTGTTGTGCATGTGGTGGGAAGGTATTTGTATTTTATCCCATGTATCTCATGCTGATTGTGCAGTTTCATAAATTAGTGTTTTACAAATCTAAAGCGAAAACAAAGCTGAGTGGACGACAGTAATATCAGCTGTGAGCCATTTGTCATTCCAGGGACTCTTACATGTGAAAACAGTTACTCACCCCCACATGCATCATCCTGTCTCTGCATCTGCAGCCTAAAGCAACATACAGCAACATACAGCACATACAACATTAGGATGATATACTGTGAAAGTCCTCCCCTTGTCTCTCCAGCTGGTTTTGTACAAGTCACATCCCTCCATCAATCACAATCTGCCAATCTGAAATTGCCAATTTCCGATTGGCAGATTGTTATAGGCTTTTTACCTCATGGGACTTTATAGCATCAAGAAGACAAGTCAACATTACAGTACATTTGTGTTCTTTCTCATCTAATAATATTGAGTGCTTCTCATTTTCACTCTCTGCAGTGAGAATATGAAGTGCTTCTGTGATACTGGTAACTTGTAATGCTAAATTGAAGCTGACTGGGGAGCTGTATTTATGTATCATAAATGTCAGCAGATGCAGCCTCCCCCCACCCCCAGTTGCTTTGTTGTTCCATCATCTTCCTCTCTCACATTCTGAAAGGCTCTGTTAGCAGTGGGGATTTTTCACACAGCTGCAACTCGGTGTCAGATTCACTACCAGACTACGCCCCCTGCACTGCTGCCCACTGTGCTTCCCTCTCCCTCATTCAGCTTTCAACCCACTTCTCAGCATTTTTCACAATCAGGCATTGGAGTTTAATTACCCTTTATAACTCTTCAAAAAAAAAAACAATTTTCTGGATATTCAGTGACTGTAAGCTCTCAAGCATTCTAGATAGGCAATTTTACCCCTTTAATTTAAAGGGTTGGTGGGATGTCATATTCTGTTTTGATGAGAACTTTTTCATGCACTATATGCCTTGCTTAACATGTAAATATCATCTAATTGTTGTGGTAATGTCCTACTGTGCTCCCCCAGTCTAGAAACAGTCTGCAGTCAGGGGACATAGATGGAGCCAGGAGGCTGGGTCGACTGGCTCGTCTGCTCAGTATCGTCTCCATTGTCCTGGGTGTGCTGATCATCATAGTCTTCTTCTCAGTTTCAGGTAAAAACATTTTAGAAAAGTTGGAAACATTTTAAAATGCAGTGTTATCATCGTTGTTTTGGAGTCACGCAACAACTTATTACTGTTTGAAAATATCTATCAAAAGAATTGGTGAAGTATCTTCATAACTACTCTCTACTACAACTTGTAAGCATTTGAAGGAATGTCACTTGAAAATAATGTACTATATACGCATCATCATCACAATAATATACAAGACTTAAAGTTATAGTGTCTGACTTTTAAATATAAACAAATGCACTGTAGGTTACATTCAAACCACTGTCAAGTAAGTTCAGTCATGCTGATTACACCTAACAGCTCCAAATGACTCTGCTTCTCAGTACACTGGTGTTTAGATCTTGAGTTGTCCAGTGTTACACACAGAATGAGGTTATGTCAAGACAGACAGGGGCAAGAGCAATATTGTGGTAGAAAAGTGAAACAACTACAAACCAGTTTCAGTATGGTTCTAAATACACCTGTTCACGCCTGGGAATAATATGTGTCCTGGATGTGGATCTGGTGACCTCGCCCTTTATTCAAATACACTCTGATGTTGACAGTTAAATTTAACAAATCTCAATGTACAAATGTCCACTGTCGGGACTGTTTGTGTGCTGCTCAAGAATGTGGACATATGTGTCCACAAACCACATCTGAATGTGGTTTCTGTGATAGACACCGAGGACATACAGTATTACAGATACACTGGGGCCTGTACTTAGAATGAGCTGGTCGTGATCAGACCAGGTCTGAACGGGGTCAAAGAAGTGTCTAACAAAGAACTAACTCTACTCTGTTACCACAAGGTGTGATATACTGTAACACTATGGCACAAGCACGAGATGTGTGTATTTCTGTGTCCAAACCATTTTCAAAGCATGTATGCATGTGTGTTAGTGTGTGCCTGTGTGCACTTATCTAGCACTGAAACAACTCTAACGTTCTCATTAACTCTAACAGCTCAAAGCCTCAAAACATGAGCATCACGAGTCAAAAAAATGAGAGCGATGGATGGTGTAAAGCCTGAGCTGACTTCCTGCCTCCGCTCTTCTCTGTTTTACAGTAACCCACTGACATGGAGGACCTGAGGGGGGAGAAAACCTGTAAAGCCACAAAGCCATACTGTGGCTGCATCAAGAAGAAACAATACATTTCCTTACTTTCAATTTTATCATAAATACTGACAGAAATACATGACCATCCTCAGACAGCAAAAAAAAAAAAAAAACTCAGACAATTCACGAGAGTAGGTATTGCAACAAGTAAAAGAAAAAAAAAACTATCTTTCAGAGATGCATGCATGCATTAGAATCCAGTAACATTTGCTTGACAAAAATAACCAAGAACCTGATGTAAAATTGTTCAGGTTAAAAAAAAGAGGGAGGGGATGAAATGCCCATTAATACAATAATTCTTTTTGGAATAATGGACTTCATGAAATGAAGCCAATAATCACATATATGAGGAGAGAGTCAACAACAGACTTTTTCTAAATGTTTGGGAAGAGACTCCTCAGACTTGCAACTGAACAGCTGCATATAATCCTCACATACTCCTTAGTGAATCTCTTGCATTCAAAGCATATACAGCTACAACTATATTTGACATATAGATATATGAACATACAAATATATATGTACATTTTATAAAAAAAATGTTTGTATGCTATGTGGTGCTGGATTTGCCAAGACTGTCACAATGGCTGCTTTGTCAGCACTTGGGAACTGGAAATTCAAGGGTTTGTTTAAAGGGGCCAGGGAACACTTTTATTATTTTTATTTATTATATTTTTTGGGAACTATAAAAACATTAGACCAACTGCATGCCTGAATGTAGATAACCCTATGCCATTATTTTGACTCTTTTATTATCAGGGGCAGGTTTGCACACAGAAGAGTGATTTGTGTACATTATGAGTCCAGCCACTGTAGAATGTTTGAGGACTGTGACCTTGGTTTGTTCTGGTAGAAACAGAAATACATGCCAAACCTCCCTACTCCTAAAATCCTTTTCCTTTCATGCACTCATCTTTAAAGTGGCTGCTCTCCTTCTGTTTTGTCTCGAGCCCATCGTCTGCCCTCGACTACCCCTCTGCGCCATCGATCCCCTTTTCCTGAAACATTCTTACATTGTTATACATTTACTGTTACATAGCAGTGATGTTTTTTCTCACTCCTTGTATTGGTATGAAATGTATTTATATGGGGAAATATATATGCAATATGTACGCATGCTGTGGGCCGCGCCGCCTCACACATTTATTTTTTTGTAAACGAGCAAGGCTGCGAGTTTGACTGCTTAAGAAAAAGCATTTACAGAGTTCTTCTTTAAAATCCAAGCACGACAGATTTGCCTGTATTCTTCACTTTGCCGGAGAGAAGTGTTGCTCTGTCCAGTCTCTTACACACAACTGTTGTACTGACATATTAGGCTTATGCTACAGCCACAGGTAACATCACTCTAACTGATCACAAAGCATCATTTGAAGCCTCCATGTTTCTTTGGGCAGCAGTGCTTTTTCCTCTCTTTCTTAACCAGGAATCTGTTGGACCAAGTCTCTTAAAGAAGTGATACCGTGCATTGAGTTACAGTTGTTCCCTGTTAAAGGGCTCATACATGTAACACAAAAGAATCATCAGCAAATTACGACTGGTGAGAAATTAAATTGAACAGACTATGCAGCTGAAGTCATCACCATTGCAAGGCCGATCATCGGTGTTAACACTGTTAGGGCACAATGTTTTGTGCACAGTGGGCTCATATCAATTCCATTCCAACTGATGGCTGTACATAATAGTTACATTATCTATCAAACATCTGAAAGCAGCAAAATCCAAAGATTCCTCATGTTTACTAACAAACTCAAGAGAAAAATTATACATCATACTGCTACCAAAGAGCAACTTGTCATTTTTGTGTGATGAAGTTGTATCTTAAACGTTCAACATGTGTGAACCTGGTAGCCAGGAGTCAACTCTCTATAAGCCTATGAGCACCATTCTGTCAGCAAAAGTTGAAAACTTAATTTCTTTATATTGCTCTGTTTCTTTTGCAGTACTTTGAATGTGCCAGTTTTTTATCTCTGTAGTGTACAATTTGCATGTGTGGAATAAATGTTACCATGCATGGTCCAAGTGTTGTCTGAGGACATTACTTACTGAGTTGATGTGCATGTACAGCCAGAAATAAGTTTACATGAGAAATTCTCTTGAAATGGGTTTTAAATGCTTTACCACGGCTACATCTCGGTTTTACATTTGCTATATAGTACTTAATATAAAAAAAAGCTAAGTTTGAGGGGAATGTTATTATCGTAGGTATTAAATCATGGACAAAGGTACTGGGCAAATGGTTTCCTTTTCTGTAGCCCATGTGGTGCTGGAAGAAAGGAGATTCCTCCTGATGAAACATGAATTGTAGAATTGAAAGAAATCTGCTGTCAGCAATTTGGTGTTTTGGCCAACTATAGTTAACTTCAACTGTTTCAATACCACTCCCCTCCCCACTCTTTTATCACCTCATGAATGTGTTTACTGAGGGGAGGCATTTATTCATTGATTCATGAGCAAAGAGGACTGCCCCCTTTGTGGGGCTATGGCTCCTGATCGATTTTCCCTATAAAGGGATACTTAAAAGGTTCAACATGGATTTTACATTGAACATAGGTATTTAATTTTTTAACTTCAAGTATTTTTCTAACACCAGCTTTAATTTTCCTTATACTGTATATGCTTCATAGTGGGATGGACACTATCAGAGTTACAAATGTACAGTATGGAATAATAGCTCATTTGGAAATGTAGTATTAATAACATGTAAAATTTAGCTTTATTAAGACTGAATGAAATGTAGTGCTTTAACTCTACTCCAGTCCGTTGTACTGGAATTGCACTACAATGAACAGCTGTTGCTTTTATTATCATCTAAACCCTGTACATGCAGCAGTGAGCAAAAACAATTTTTATCACGGCTGCCACAAATGGGTGAGGGGAAAAACATAATGAATCAAATGACAGACTCTCTTTTTAAAGCCAGCTCCCCAGTGGCCTGAAGCAATCCTGAAAATACTGTACATTACCCCGTCTTACATATACAAACTGTGTATTTCAGTTCTAGAAAAAAAAAAGTTGCCAAATGTGTGAAAAAAAATGCATCTGACAAGGCCTTCCCATCTTCCCTGATGTCAAAGCAGCAACCTCGAACATATGCTGCCAAGACAAATGCAAAAAGCCAAACGGAGGAGAGAGAGCTGGAAGGACAGCTTTAGGGGCTTTTCACATTCAACATCTTTTGGTCACAGAATTACTGTGAATTATATTAATGGAGACACGCTTTCAGATGCACACGCAAATGAAAGGCTACTGTTAAAATCCATATTATGGCACGAACCACTCAACACAATAAAAACAGTCCATCGTTGCTCAAAGACATTTGAGAAAACCATCAAATGCTATGATGAAAAAGGCTCTCAAGAGGACCACTCCAGGAAAAGAAGACCAAGTAAGCAGACACATCTCAAAATAAGGAGTGAATCAGGCCTTCCTGGTCAAATTGCTGCAAAGAAGCCACTTTTTAACAGGACAATGACCCTGAAGACACCTCCAGGCAATGTAAGGGCTATTTGACCAGAAGGAGAGTGATGGATTGCTATGTCAGATGACATGGCCTCAACCACCCAACCCAAACCAGAATGAGATGGTTTGGGATGAGTTGGACATTAGAGTGAAGGCAAAGCAGTCAACTAGTGCTCAGCACCACTTGGAACCACTTTAAGATTTAAACATGTAAGGCAACTACCCCATGTCACTGACTGAGAGAATGAGTGGCTACTCAGAAGTATCCAAGAGTGTGTCCATACTTGATGGAAATTTGATACAATCGTTTCATTATTAAATTGTAAACAAAAGTAATTACATATACCGCTCAGTTCTTGGGTCAAATATGTAGGCTGGCAAAAAGACAAATCCCTCACAATTTGTACACTCTGGAGCACTGGTAGGTTAATGTCCATCTGTCCTGCTGATTAGCAGCGCACTGAGGGTTGGCAGGTGGTGGTGGAACAACTGCAGTGGTGCATCGGTGTCCTCATCCACATTTCCCAGTGAGGAGCAGAGAGGACTGGGAGGAGATCCAACGATAGTTTGAGCAGAGTCAGAGGCATTATGCCACTGAACAGGCCAAGAATCAATGATTTGTACACTTCATGGCACTTTGGGGTGACAGTTCTTAACTAAATGTGCTAGTGTACCTGCACAGAAGGAAGTGCTGCCAGACAGATGGACAAGTTGTTTCTGTCCATCAGTGGCACTCTTCCTGGTTCTCCCTTCCCCTCACTTGCAGATGTAGATGAGAACACTGAGGCTGTAGCTGGTAAATATTACACTATCTAATGAACGGTGTGGAAAACTGCTCTTAAATTCACTTGCAAGTCGGTCCGAGACCACTGGACCACACTAAACAAACTAAGTGGGTGTGAACATACCCTAAAATATACAACTTATTTTGACTTGGTTTTATTTACAAGGTAATTTCATAATTGTTCCTTCATAGTCATGATGTCTTCCAGAAAATAATAAAGATAAAAGAAAAAATACAGAATGAGGAGGTGCATCCAAAACTTTGACTGGTACAGGAAGATAAAAATGATTTCCAAAAGCAAATAAAATTAAGAAACTAATTGTTAAACAGGCATGGTTTTGTTTCTTAAAGTTTAATTTCACTGAAAAAATTGGGAGGGATCATTACATATTTTAAATCATGTTTTTTGAAATATAAAATGTATTTAATGTATTGTATCTATTAGTGTGAAACACTTTTGCACTTAATGATATGAATAATTTATTAATTCACATTTTACAGCCCACAATGAAATATCCATCCCACTTCATCAAATAAAAAGGACTATTCAACTAAAAAAATCCTTCCACCTGTGGAAAAAACAGTTATACATTACAGTTACCCCACTGCCTCTCTCTCCAAGTAAGTTATTCATATGATTCTTTAAAATCTAGTCATTTCTGTACTTTTGGTCTCCGTTTCCTTCATTGCAGAAGAGCACCCAATCACCAGCTCCCTGTCTGTCCACTGCTAAATACAAGTTCAGTAGTTCATGCTGGACAAATGTGTTCAGGTCTAAGAACTAGACCTAAAGAAAGTCATTTGGCTCAGTGTCCTCTAGGCTCCTACCACTGAGCTTAGTCTCCTGGGGGTCTCGTACCATTAAAAGCATATCAGTCCTTCTCCTGTAAAAGGTTTCACTGGGCCTGGATTTCAGTGAAAAGCATAAAGGAGGAGGAGAATGGTGCAGACACCAATCACTGAGCCAAGGATGAGGGAGTCTCGTCGCTTCCGCAGGTTGATTCGTTGGATGAGATTGTTAATGGTAGGGAAACGGTCTGTGAGAGTCAGAAGTCAAGGAAGTTTATATTCGCACAGCTGAATTTACTTTTTGTAATTAGAAACAAAAAGACAATCTTAGAATCTTATTTTGCAGTTGTGGCAGTTAAATCAGCTGAACAAAAGCAACCTTTAAAGTGAATTTATTCAATAACACAATTATCACAATTATCGGTGGAGCCATTGAATCTTGATAAAGATTCACTGCCATTATTGAAAAGTCATTAATGAGTGCTGATTTCTGAAGAAACAGCAACTTGATGCCTCCAGCTTTCAATCTGTGAGTTTTCTTCCATTCTACTCCCTGCACATGCACTAACTGTATGCAGCACAAAGGATACTGGCCAGTGTGTTGACCCTGCTCTGTATGGATTTCAGCATGCCCCTTTGGGAGGTCATGTTCTCCTTGGTCGCCATGGCAATACTAAAAAGACAAAGGAAAATGAGTTGACAATGCTACACGTAGTAGCAGTCATTAGTAGCATTTCTTCGGGTACAGAGATAACATCCAAATGGAAATCCAGTTTAAAGGGTAAAAGAGGTAAAACAGTTTGAAGCAATAGCCTGTCAAATGGGACAACAGAATCAGTGCATTTGGAAAATATTCAGATATACATTTTTATTATATTAAAATAAATATATATCCTCCTTCATCTGTATACAATAACCCCATTCTGAAACCAGAATCCTAGATAAACTGAAATATCCCATTGACATAAAGGATTGTCGAGATCATCTGCTTTGTTGCTTCAAATTTTATATGCCTCTTTTTATTTTGGTTACTTTCCTACACATTGACGCATTAAATTCAAACAGGATGATTTAGAAAATACCAACAGCCTGTAGGCAAAAAGTCTAAAAGGAAAAAAATATGAAGACAAATTTAGTGTTGCTTAGCAAAAGCCAGACAAGGTTTTGTTTTTTTCCCTCACTGGGACCTGTATAACAAGTATTAAATCCAATCACCTGAATAATAAAATTGTGTCATAATTCTCTGACAGAAGATCAATAATATCTACAACCTCCACACATCAATCTACCCAACAACAGAGGCTACATGCATTCTTCTCCACTACATTAACAGTCAAGACAAGCAGAGGAGACATGTCTTAGCACTGAAATACTGTATAAATGCTAATTGCTCTATTGTAATCAAATATTTTCAGGCAAAAATAGGAAAAAAAAAGGGAAATATTTTGGCTGATATTTCATTTAAACTACTGTTAAGCATTTAACTACTGCCATTGGTTACACACTCTATAAACAAGTCAATCTGCCGAGCAAATTATTCCCAATCTAGTATTCAGTCATTCATATATACTTCATCTGAGGATTTGAAACTCAGTGCAAATATGATGCAGTGACTGGAAATATGAATATCCTCCTACATGGATTACATTTTGTGTTAAATTGCGTGCAGCACGTCGATGCCAAGGAGAGGCATCACTCTTTCTAATTGTCCTTTAGGTTTTGGAGGGTACTTATGCTGTGTGTTTGTGAGGAGCCTGGGCTTGGAGAGGAAGGGTATAGAATTGCTGTGATATTCTATCTTCTTGTTTTCAAACTGGGGCCTCAGCAACTTTCAGCTAGGCTGTGGGCAGTAAAGGTTTAAGGCTCTATGTTGCCTTCTGTGGCATCTGTTACACACAGTAATCGATAGGAGGTGCCAAGCACACTTTTAAGTCTGTCCCTGCTACATAGCGAGATACTGAATCACACAACTTTTCATTATTTCTAAATTAATTTGCACCTTAAAATGTTAGATATCAAAACAGGTTTTTCATATCCTGTTAACATCCTGACCAATAATTGATTTTTGAGTTCAATGATCATGTATATTAAATATTTGACCTATCATATAGTAGCAGTATTTTAACATAAATAATAAATATATATTATACGATAGCAGTATTTTAACACAAACAATAAATATATATTAAGTGTGATATTACTATTATATACAATATTTGTTTACAGACAACTGTATCCAAGACATGTTACAGTCCAACCAAATAAACTTGTGATGGAGAAACTTGTCTTAGACCTAGTCCACCGTGTTATTTCCTGTTAAATGTCAATCATCACAATTCAGATCTATAGACCAGATCACTTATTCAATGTTGTTCCAATCACTTCACCTATTCTATGATGTGAGGCAGATGTTGATGAGCCACAGCAAGAAAACAGACAATGCACTGCGCTGTTAAAACATCTACACAACTTCATGGACTGACTTACTTTGCTCAACAGACAAACAGTACAACAGTTGTTTTCTTCAGTGATTGCGTAACACTTGAAAAGCAGGGTGACATCAGTGTCCACAGGGAAAAAACTGCTCTCACCCATCCCAGAGAGACAGAGCCCCAGAAGAGGCAGGTCAAAACAAAGTTAACGAAATCAACACAGTTGTTTGGCTGACTGTTGATTGGGCTGTGTGTGTGGTGCATGTCCTTTGAGTAACAAAAATGTCCCTGATTTCTGGATCATTGTTTAGTTTTTACAGGTAGAATGTTGACAGTGATCAGGTTTAATGTCAAAGAAATGCTGTAAATTGAAAGCAGGATTTTGAACATGTGAGGTAAGAACCACCAGTGTCTAACTTTGATTGTGTGATACATGTGGTGTGCGACTGTTGGTGAGGTCATGGCATCTCCTGCAGTTAGAGTTTGCTGAGGGGACAGTCCGCAGTCTTGGCCTGGACCTGTGTTTTGGGATCATGTTTTCCTCAGTCAGGAAGAAACTCTTCGCTGACTTCAGCAGCCTGGACAAGCCTTTATCTCAATATTAACCGGCTCATGAAAATCAGAGCTGGAGGATAAAAATTCTTTCCACTCACTGTATGTAATCAGTCAGGGATCACATTTAAGTTGTCCATTTATTCACATAATGTAAAGCAACAACTAACACTCTGCCTCAGAAATCTTTCTATTATGACCAAGGTCCATTTAAGAAGAGATATTTACAGCAAAAAAGGGAAAATAACAGTAATCCTACTTCCAATTGGTAAGGACTGGTAAGGGAAAAGGCAAAGGAAATGGTTGGGAGGAAATTAGGGGGAAAGAAGGACCAGAAGAGATGAACAACAACACACTTGAGCAAGTCTCATGTAATGCACAGATTTTAGATCTGTGACCCCCCAAGCCCTTGATATGCATAATCCTTTTAGCATTGAGAAGTTTAGTGATACACACACAAGGTCCAAAACACTACAGGTAAAAGCAATGAGGTGAAAAAGCCAAGGGTAATTTCTACGGACATTTATGGTGTTAAAGAGAACATGAATTTGTTAGCACTTTCTCTGGCAGGTTAGCTTGACTTTCCTGAAATAATCCAATGTACACAGCTGTACTTAAGAGGCATTTTATCCTGCCAAACTGACACAAAACAGATAGTTCCTCAGAAATAATTTTGAAATATTTATAATCACTAGCCAAAACAAAACACTGTATTATGTCATTGTTTACATCTTGTTTATAAACAAATATAACAGAGCAAACAAATTTATGGTTTGATCTAAACAGGTCAAACAGTAAATTGTATACCATTTCATTTTCTTTATTGATATCTGAAAAGGGTAAATCATTTCATGTTAAATTTCCTGTACCTTCTACTCATCTTGGTAGTTGATGAGGAACATTTTACACCATGTATCAAGCCCAACCTCAACAGGAGCCACAGGGCTCGACAGACCTAGGCCACATTAGATGTGAGGTTGCATACTAGGTTTTTTGGGTCGGGTTTGGCAGGTAAATTAGACAACGAAAGAGGGTTGATGGCTGTTAAATGTTAATATATGTCCTCCAATAAGAGCAAGCCAAAGCAAGTCTTACCTTATTGTGTCATCCATCAATCTGTCCGAACTGTAAACATGAAAGGGAGAGGAAAGGTAGTTAGTTATTGTTCTAAGGTAGTTTGGCAAAACTAGGACTAGCATTTAACATCATGGAGACAGTAATCAAATTCAAGTCTGGAATGATGAATACTGAGTTAACTGGTCCAAGAAGTACAAGTGAGAGCAGACATCAGAATAATTAATGCAACTTATGTGCAAAAACACATTGCTCTCAACCACTCAACAAATAAGACCCATACCTACTTGAAATTAACATTAACTAAAAGATGCATTTGAGATCTAATCAGATTGCACTGTTGTACATAAAAATCTGTAATGTGCAGACACAAGCACTAGGGAATTGTAGGTTTCTCTGAAGCTTCTGCGTTAAACAATTGGTCATGTTTGTCATCTCCTTCTGGGAAAGAAACATAGAAACATAGCTTAACCATCAGGGACAGAGGGTATCAAATGTTTGCTGTAGACCAGCAGGGAATGCTATGAGAGAAACACCCACTGACCCACACAACCACACACACAAAAACAGTTGTGTGTCTCAGGTTGCTCATAAACAACAATGCTCTCAGCAGTTTATTTCCTAATTAGAATCAATTTGGATAATGTTCCAGAAAAATAAAGCAAACCAAACTAGGGCTGCAACGATTCCTCGAGTAACTCGAGCAACTCGATTACAAAAAATGATCGAGGAATTCCCTCTGCCTCGAAGCCTCGTTTAATTAAATTTAAAACTCACGTTTCGCACGGATTCTTTTTAGTGTGATACAACATGCTTACGTCACAGGCTATGCGTCCCCTACAAAGCGGAAGAAGACGGAGCGAGCTTTGGATAACGTGTGTGGACAGTTTAGCTGTACAGCATGGCAGACGCCAGGACTGAAAACAGTGAATACAGCGAAAATGAGCAAATGCAGCAAAGCGAAAGTAATAGAAGTAATAGGATAAAAGTATGTTTTATCCAATTACTCGATGAATCGATGGAATATTCGATAGAATACTCGATTAACAAAATATTCGTTAGCTGCAGCCCTAAACCAAACCATTGTATTTTATGGTTCAATGTCCATTCAATAGCTCCATATTACCATTGAAATGCTCACTATGTAGTTTCTGCTAAGATGTCATTGTTCTTTATCCCACAAACATTTACAAGAACATCAAACTCATACTAAACCAAAAGCATCTCAAACCTTTATATAAAAGGTCACTTTACACGTCAACTTGACCATCTTAGAGCTCATTACAGGGCATTTTTAATATCACACCTCATTCTTTTTCCTGGTTTGTTGATCAACCATAGTGCTTATGCGTCACTGAGAAGCTTAATGCCAAGGCAGTAAACATTTGGTTAATAGACTGCATGTGTAATGAAATTTAAGAGGTTACATGAATGCATCTAGAAGTAGACCCTCTAAACACAATATGCTTAAGATGGGACAGGGTTTTCGAATGCATCTCATAGCTGCTCCTCTTAGCGTAACACTTATTAGATAGGTCCTCTTGTCTTACAAAAAAAAGGCATCTATGTCGATTTCTCAGTCATAAACCAACTGACCAGAAAAGGCCATTTTACTATGAGGCACATAAGAGCAAACAATGGTCTTCACATGAGGCAGTATGTGGTCACATGAAGACCTGGAAGCTGGTCTTAAATGTTTTAACCAAATAACACAGAAGCAGACAGAAGGACAGAGAACACCTTTATCTGTCTCACAATATTGTTTAGCTCTTAAAACTTGAGCTGAGAAGCAAAAGAGAGAGGGTGTGACCTGAGGTGAGCTTTGATTCATGGAGATTTATATGCAGGGTGGGGATGGGAAAAAGATTTATGTTTCGTTCCCTCATCATCAAGCTGCAGCAGTAGTGTTAAGATTTCTCTTGCAATCACATTCATGTATATGGAAAGAGTGGGTTCTTGCTGTTTTCCCTAGCCAGTTGAGTTTTGCTTCAGTCAGTAAATTGCTAATTAGCTCCAAGCTAATCGCCTTCTACAATATGATAAATACATCCACCCTGCCCAACTACTAAAATGAAAATTACAGAAGGAACTTAACTGAGGCTTTGAACAAAGCTGTTGATGATAAACATAGATCCCCCTCAAAATTTAAGGAAATAAGCTACTGTAAGGTGCTGATTTCCTTCATTTCACTGTGTCAAAAGACATCCTATTAGGATACAAGAACTCCTCATCAGGGTAACCACTACATTAGAGCTGGTCCAGCATGGGTTTGTCCCTCACTCCCTCTAGTTTATTCATGAACATGGACCTTTATGACCTAAGAGATGGAAACATAGACACTGGGATGTAAAAAGACACAGAGCTAGCGAGGAAAGGTCCACTTTTAATGGAGAGAAAAATGGATTAGAGAAATAGAAAGCATTTTAACTCAAATATCTCATCTTTATCGAGCATTCATGTTCTTTCTTAAGTGAGACTTTAGACTTCATGAACATGGACCTTTATGACCTAAGAGATGGAAACATAGACACTGGGATGTAAAAAGACACAGAGCTAGCGAGGAAAGGTCATATAAAGAAAAGAACACTTATAATTTTGAAAGTGATTTATTGTAGAGGCAATCAGTCTGCCAATGCTTATAGACTGGAACTCAAAACACACACCATTGCTTAATGTGTATTGATCATATTTTACATTGGCTCCCTAAAACCCTTGTAGAGACCAAAAATTTCCCTCATAATGGTAAAAAAAAATTGCCTCAATAATGTCACTACATCTGCACTTTTAATGGAGAGAAAAATGGATTAGAGAAATAGAAAGCATTTTAACTCAAATATCTCATCTTTATCGAGCATTCATGTTCTTTCTTAAGTGAGACTTTAGACCATTGCTCTGGTCACTAACACATTTTAGCCCTTTTCCTCCTCTTTCCTGTTTTATGTCTGTAATAGAATCAATCAAGCATAACTTGATCTTCATCTCCAATTGCCTCTATTCCCTCCCATCTTGGTCTGGAGAAACCCTATAATATGGGTTGTGGTTTAATAAGATAATTTCACTATCAATATCCTGAACAATTTCCCTGGATTGGAGCTAGAGCTTAACTGCTGGAAATGCAGCTGGTAGTAACAACAAGTGGAGGTGGCTCAGCTCAGTGATACATCAGTCAAAAAGGTGTACATCTGTATATTCATCCACATACTGAAGTAAAACTTTGTCAAAAAAACAATGTCAATTCTAATTATTGGCCATAAGGCATCTTTGAAACTTCAAACACAGCATCAGGATTACTGGATTAGTCCCAGAAATTTACTTTTTTTTTTTTAAGACAATTGTTTTGTAGGAACACTATGAACACAACAGAATCCTGCTTATGACCATCCTGTGTCTAGAGCTGCACAAATGTCTTTATATGACATTTCAAGGAGAAAATAAAACTTCAATAACCAGGTGATTACTATTATAATTTTATTTTAAGGTAGCTGTGAGGACATAGAGAAAGTGAATAAGTAACTTGTAAATTTGCATACAAAAAAAATCCTGTGCACACAATAAAGTATCAAATCATCTAAGAATAAAACGTGCTCAGTGAATAGTAGCTTCATCTGAGAGATCAGTCGGTGAGGTGAAAATAACTTGTGTGCACAAGATAAAACAAATCTTAATATCAAAAAAAAACCCTTTGTGGGACTTTATTGGACTGTTATGTTTTTTTTTTTCTTTTACCGGTACTGCAGTTGAGTTCACTCACTGTACCGGGCATGAGGCACTCTACAAACAGCTTTTATATTTCATAAACAGAGCTACACATACCAGGTCAGACCTGGTAAATACTGATTTTGAATTTTATGGGTGGTATGTTTGGACATCATTCTTTGTGTTTGTTTTTATGCTGAAGCAAACATTAAGCCACAGGGAAAATTATTCACATTGCTTAAATTTCTCAACCATGTCAAAATTATTATACAGGATCTTTAAACCAGACAATGTTTAAAGGTCTCCAGGTTTGTTTTGTTTTTGTGGTACATAAGAATAACCTGCTGATATCCAATTTTACTTTCCTCGTAGGGTGCCTGTCACATACAGTTACACACGCATTTTTCACAAACTTTGCTAACACGTGCTGTTCTGCAGTACTTGAGAGTCAGCCAAATGATAGAAGGACACTAATCAGGTTGCTGGCAGATCATGGTTTTTACCTCCTGCGTCAGTATGCCTAACTTTAAGATACAAGGTCATACAATTAAATTCCTATAAAAGTGTACTTTATAAGACCACCCAATACACATATGCAGATACTTCAGTCTAAATCTGTTCCTTCTTGAACAAAGCATTAGGTAAAATACAAAGAGAGTTTATTATAACCAGCCAGGAAAGCACTCAAATATGGTCTACTCCACTTTCTCTATCCTGAATTATACATCAAATTCTAGATAAATGGCTGCAACATAATGAAAACGTCTTATCTGTTAGAAAGTAAAAGCATTCAGAGATAAAGTAGGAGTGTGAGTGCTTAAGAAGCAGGCCTCAGAAATAGCAGTGATTTTCTAATGTTATTCCTAATGACTGTACAGCATCATCAAGATGAAATCAAGATGAATCATGAAACTGGATTATTATAAAGTTCAAATATTTCAAATATGGCAAAGACATATGTGCAGAAATCTTACTTTCTCAGATGCTCATGCTCCTTTAAAAACAGCTCTGTTCTTCTGTTGTTGACCCCAGAGCCACTCTTGTATGTCCTGAAACAAACATCAAGATACTTTTGTAAAATAACAACATGATTTACAGAGAGCAATGTTATATATATTTTGTTTAATGTGACAAATATTCAGAACAATGAGAGAATGGTTACTTTCTACAGATAATGATAGTTGTGTTATGTCAAGAAAGTCAAAGTCATTATATTGATCCAGATCTCATTAGTGTCTTCGCTACATTAATTCAAGTAATGTTACATAATTTCAGTACAAAAAAAAGTTTAGTTGCAACTAATTACTTTCTTAGTAACTAATCACCTACTGCCAGAAGCAATGACGTGACTTCTGTGTAGACAGTCTTTCTACAAAATAGCTGACGGCGCCAATATCACTACTATCCCTGTACCTATTTTACAGTAAAAGCCTTCTTGTGGTTCACCAGCAGAAAGCTTTTACTGTGAAGCAGCAGGAAATATTCATTTTGCATAAGCAATAACTTAACATAGCAATCACAGCACCACTTTGATTGCTGCAAAAGAAAACACAATTCAAACAACTCAAGCAAGTAGAAGATGTGGGAGCAGGAAAAACACCAGCACCTTCTACCACAATTACAACAGAACAAGCAAAGCTTATTTCTATAGCAATATTAAGCTTACAGCAAAAATATGCCAAAGAAAGGCAGAGATGGGGATCCTGGTTCTCTGGTTTTCTTTTGCTGAGTAGCAGCAGTAAAAAAAACCTAAAATCAGAGCTCAGCATGCAACAGCCTGGCAAATGTCATGGTCTGACCTCCTCCTGTTCAGCTGTCAACAAACTGGGTTAGGCTTATTTACACTATAATCCTCCATCAAACTCACACCCATCCTTGTTCTTCTCTATCTTCATTGGTGTTTTATGGCACTTGGCAACTGTAATGTTGCATTACCGCCTTCTTCCCTTCTTAGCTACTATCTTCTCCTAACTACCTACTTCCAATTGAAGAATTAAAACATAAATAATACATATGCAGAACAGATGGGCAGAGTCATTAAATCATTGAATATCCACATAATGACTCAGTATAGAAAATTTTTCCAAGTGATGGGCAACCCATTTAAATGAGTTGATATTGAGACAAATGAGTTGTCATTGATAACTGTTTTTTAAGTACATTATCTATGTACTGGAAGAGAGCTTTGGCTCCATCTTCAAACTGAAAACAATAGTACAGTAAAATCTCTGGTTAATAAAAGAGTACTGAGCTATTTGGAAGCAAAGCAGTCAAAGATAATGGATGGCTTGTTATACCACTTCCAGAGTAAACACATCACGCCACCCATTCTCTTTGGCTTCATGCAACTCTGGCTTTCAGCATCAGCAAACAGCTGACTCTCACTTCTCTCCTGGGTTTCTGGTCATTTAACAGCCCCACCCTAAAGATAAAAAGTGAGGGGGGGACCTGTGTAACATGAGTCTGCACACATATATACAGTACCATAAACATCCTACCCCACCCAGCTAAGCAATCGAAGAGCAAATGTGCCTACTTCATCCCCACTGCATCTTCCAAATCCACTGAATGGAAATACTATATTCAGTGCACACACAGCACACTGCTTTCAGCCCTGACTGGCTGCCTCACTGACACGACTGATGCCTTTCTGTAGGTGCCGGAATTGCCTGTACTAACAGCCAGCTTCCTCACAACATTAAAGATTTTTAAAAGGGCACCAATGTAAATCACGGGGAAGCTGTCATTTTTGTTGCCGACATTTAAAATCAAAGCATGAGCAGAGAAGTGTTAGGTCTGAGCTCAGCTGTTCTCCATGCCGTTGTTGTGAATGGAACAGCTGTGAAAAAGGAACTGTAAGCACATAAACATATGAAGGTGTTTTGTTTTTGTTGACGGTCTGTACGTACTCTGCAAGCTTCTGATAGTGTTCAATTAATTGTCATACTGCTCATTTAGGTGTTTGTACAAATCAGAGGCTGCGCACTATTTCTTTTAATTAGATTTACTATAGATTTTTTGGCATATGGACTGTAAATAACTTGAATAGGCATTAAAAAAATGTACAGCATCCTGATGTCTGTTCTAAGAGCCAGCCCAAGATCTCTACTGCCATCTACCTGGCAAAAAGAACAAAAAAGAATTGTTAGGTGCCATCGGAGGCATCCACCACAATATATATTTCAAAACTACAAATAATTCTACAAGTAACTGACAATGGATGTTGCAACAGATGTTGCTTTTTTACAATATGTCAATATTTGACATATTGTAAATTGCAATATTTGACATATTGTAAATTGCAATTTAACTCTAAGTCAAGCTTCAGCTCAGTAGATTTTGTTATAGATTTGCTATGTCTATAGATATGGAACATTACTTCATGAGATAGCATTTAAATTTTAAATACTATACTCTAATGCAAGGATGACAACCTAATGATTTAACATGCACTGCATTTCTAAAGTGGCAAAGAACAAAGAACAATCCAAAGTAGAATGATTAAAGTGCAGCCTCCATGATTTGCTACGTGTTGTCTCAAATTGCAATTTAGATTTGAAAACAGTCCTGGTCTATTCCTTTATAATTTAGAGACATTAAAATGTAAATTTGCTCATTTATTTGATAAACTATTGAATAAACATGAATAAAACTGAGATAATTGATCTTCTCTGTACACCTCTGAAACGATTAGAATCTTTTAGTGATACCTTGTTGTTATTTTTTTATTATTATTCTTTATGAGTTGCAATGCACCAAATGATAATCTAATCCATAATGTATTAAGGATACTAATGTATCCTGAATGAAAGGTCGATGAAGGAGTTAAAGACATGCTGCTTTTCAAAACAAAGCGTCTCATGTCAACTCACTGCACTGTGCCAAAACAGCAGCAATTGTTAATTCCCCCACCTGTGAATTCAGATGGTTCCTGCACAAGCAGCCTCCAAGCACATTAGTCATCATTAGCCTGAGCACCAGGTCAACAACACTGACTCGTTTATATGCATTAGACTCATCAGCACTGAGTCTAGTAGAGGGGTCAGTGAAACTTCTTAGCAGTGTAATTTAAAAACAAGATTGAGTGAACTGTTGCATTTACTGCTGACTTCATGGGATGTTACTAATTTGCTTTACAGTTAAAAATTGTTTCTTTAGGTGCAGAGTGACACACAAATTATTTTCATAATTTATTAATCCGTTGATTCATTTTCCGATTATTCGTTTGGTCCAAAATGAGTCGGAAATTTTGTTTTCAAACCCTTGAAATATTTATGTTCTCAAATGTCTTGTTTTGTCCCCATGTTCTTTGTTATATGGAGCAAAAAAAGAAAATATTCACATTTAAGAAACTGAACAATCAGATAGCTTGTTTTAGTTATTAAAAAAAAATTAAAACTGATTATCAAAATAGTTCACAATTAATTTACTCATTGATTAATCACAATAAAAGAGATGGTATTTTGCTATAACCAACCAAAATCATCTCTTTAGACTCTCCAACTCATTAATTCAACCATTAACGTAATAACTGAACTATTTAGTCAATTACCATTACTTTGTGAGAGAAATACAGTCACACCTGAGTTTAGTTTATCAAAAAAATGTTCCCGCCCATCATAATATGATAATAATAGGAAAATACAGAACTATAGCAACAGGCAATAATATCTAGGTTTCTATAACTGTAAAGCTAATATTTGGAAATAGTTTACCAAAATACGCAGTAGATGGTGCCAAAATCTGTGTCATCACAGAAGGATAACAAGGAACCGAATGATGTAGATAAAGAATACCAATACCTGCTGATATGGTGCTTCAGTTAATTTTCTTTTCTAATTTCTCAAAGGGGAGGAAATTAGTAATTTTCTCATTGGTGCATAAATTCCTCCTTTGCACTCAATACACACCACTTTTCCCACTGCCTCTTAAAATTTTTTTGATATTTCATGACTTTTTTTTGGTGTTTCCATTGAGGTGTATGTATGTACAAGAATGTGCATAAAATCAAGCTGATGGAAACACACCTAATACCAGTAGTACTTTAAGACATAGACAATAGTCACTTAAGTGGTAGTGTTTATATCCTCATAATCTGGCTTATGCATATTCTTCTGTGACCACATCTGATTATTGCACTTAACCTGTAAAAAAAAAAATCTTTTATAATGAAAGAAAACATGATCAAATTGCAGTAGGACTGATAACATATCATGAAACTGGCATGCAAGTGGCTTAATGTTATTTTAGTGTTACAACATAAGACTAAGATTACAACGAATTACAGTATCTGAGGCCTATAGAATATGCATGTCAGCATAAGGCAGCTGCAAATTATCTGCGTACAAGATGGATGAGGTGAATCAATAGGAATCCTGCAGTGCTCACCGTATACTCACCACTGCATCTTACAGATCAATAAGCCATAAAAATACGACAAGAGTCATGGTCTGGGGGAGCCTCCATCTTACTTCAATACACTGACTCACAACTAAGCCAAACTGAGGAAAGGACACACTTTCTCAATACAAGGCCAGAGAGGCAACGAATCGTCTAAGGATTTAATAGCCAACATTTTTCAAGAGCATGCCAAGTGGATGTCAAGGTTCAACAACTGCTCTCAGGAATTAGGGCTACAACACAGGAGAACCATGAATGATTGTTTGTGCTTTTTATTTCTCCATGGCCACTCGCAATATTTTCCCTGCCTTTGTAAGATTTAGGTGCCGTGATTAAGCACTTTAGTGCAGTCCCTATACAGAAAGAACTATCAGAATTTTTAAGGGCTGTGGAGAGAGACATTATATTGTCCCAAACAAAAGACATTATCTTTTTTTGCAAATTAGATTTTAAAAAAGAGTTTTAAAAAGTGTTGCTCTTTTACATTTACATGCTATATAACAAATATGTTTCTGAACTGAGCATGTATGAGTGAAAATACAGTCTTACACAGAGAATCCATCACAGTTTGTTTGAATCCATAGTGCTGCTGGGCGAGAGTTTGTCTATGACAAGTCTTCCAGAGTTAATCAGCCTGTGTTTGGTTAGTCCAGTTTAACCTGTTGCAGCAAGAGTTAATAAAAACTGCTGACACATATTCTGCTGCTGCAAAGGAAATAAGTCCATGAGTAAAAAACAAGGTCAAGCATCTTCCAACGCTTTACAGCAGAAACCCGGCAGTGTGGAGAAAATCTGCCAAACAGCTTAGAAACAGATGTACAGTAGAGAGACACATGATAATAATAGAAGAGTGAAAAACAGAAAATGACTTGCAACAGTTTATCAGTCAGGTGACCAGTGGCAAATGTGAGCTGCCAACATACATCCACCTAAACAAATGTGCTGGTAAGCAATGATGCCATTACACTGCCAAATTGTTATAGTATAGTATAGTCTAAGAAACTTTCTTTCAACTACAGAATTTTACAAGTGGTATTAAATAAGATGGATACAATTTTTCTTTGCACTCATTTCATTAATAAAACTTGTTTTAATTTACTTGTAAATGTTTCTTGTACAAAATGATTAAGACCCTCAGAAAGCCAAGGAACACGTTGATGACTGTCAAAGACAAGCAATGTTATCACGACACTGAACACCATTATGATAATTTACAGTATGATTAAGACACTACAGAGACCATATTGTGTCAGACCAAAACTGTGACATATGCTGGTGTTAGGTACTCACTCAATATCTTTCCTAACAGACCCTAGTAGATCATCTCTCTCCCGTATGGCCAAAAAGTTGCTTTTGGTTTTGTGGAATTCATGTGTGTAATCCTGAGAGGGAAACAAGTAAAAGTGAAGTAAAGACCAATAGCTTGAAAAAAACAAGTTCCTCGCTAAATTTAGAAGAGAGCACCTTTATGTATAAAATACAACACATGTATGTAATTAAAAATTAAAAGAGAGAGAGAAAATTTCAGAGGACTACAAGAGCAAACCTGTAAGATGTCTCTGTGTCTCTGAAGCGTGTGCATGAGAGCAGCATTAAGAGAAGCTGCTCCTGGTGCATTGGTGTATTCAGCCATCTTGTCATTTACTGCAGTCAACTGCAGTCAGCAGAGAGGTGGACATAGAATGGACAGACGCACAGATAAAAAAGACAACGATTAGAAGGAATGGTAAAAGAAGAAAATAAAACTGAGCAATTTTTATTTTGTAGAATTTTTGTTTGTTGCATTGCTATATGGCTACTGTAACTTGTGCATCTGTTGATATAGTTTTATGTATTTTGCATAACTGAAAAAATTAAAAAAATATCATCACAAAAAAGGAAATACCACACAGCACAAATACAAAACATGCATGTGCATAACATTGTAACACTGTTTAAGTTATTTTTTATGTTATATCAAGAATGTACACTTTACACATTTACATACACATGTTCAAATGCATTTGCATTCTGTGGTGAATTTTAGACAAAATGAAAAGGTAGCAAATGTTCTTGACATGCATTTCTTAAACTTGAGTTGCAACTTCACCTTAATTATACCATAACTTTTAATTCTACATTCAAGTTGAACTTTTTTGAAAATTCTGCATTCTGAATTGCTCCAAGAGTATTACACTTTATTTTTAATTACATTTAATCATTAAAGCATTTGGTATGATATTCTGTCTATATTCCATCAACTTGGTGGCAGCTGTTCCTCAGCCACACACACTGTGTTTACAAGGAAGAGGAGGTTGCTGGCTATGTTTTCATTATAAAATGAAATAAAATAGTGGGATGTATGTAATTGAATGTTGGGCCGCCAGTTTGACACCTCTGCATTAAAGGGTCCAGTGTTTGCTAACCAAATTAAATCATTTGACTCCACCATCTACAGATCCTCTGTCCCATCATCAATTCCATTACACTGCACAGGACAGAAAGAAGAAATGCCCCGAGAATAAAAATACAGCCCCATGGCTTTCTGCTGCCTGAAGATAGCAGTGCACCAACAATGCAAGCACACCTCATTTTCAGATCATCACATCGATGGGTGCACTGATGAGGGCAAGTGCATTTGCTTTCTACATGACTTGGGCATTATGCGTGAAAATTATAACAGCACTGGTAAGGGTTAGGGTTAGGGTTAGCAATAGCACTAGCGCTGCAGTTTGCTCTGGGTCTAAGACAGGACCCATGAATTCGGCAGTGTGGATTTTTTTTCATTGAAGAAAGAGGGGCTTGCCTCACACAGGCCACTGACCCGTGAGAGTTTACTTACTTTTGCCAGCAGCTGTTCAATCTCCACTGACATGGTATCAAACATCCTGTCCTGTGTAGAGTTGTTTAGTAGTGGAGTAGTGTCTGATCTTGGGGAAGAAACACAAAAAATAAACATAACAATTATGAAAACTTTTTTTTTTACTTATTTATTTAAAAAAACACTACAAAATAAAGTATTTAGTTTCATAAAAAAAAAAATAAAAAGAAGTCAGCAAAACAAACCAGCAATTTTTCTGTTTCATATGCTTTTTTAATGCTTTATAGTTTCTGGTTCAGTGTGGTAGACGTAGCTTAATTGTTTTGTTGTTTTTTATGCCTTGCTGTCTGCCACAAATCTACATTATGTCGGGATAATGGTAATGTTGAAGATGAAGTTGACATTTGTACTTTGGTTAAAACAGTGTCAACAGTGAAAACATTAATCACTCCCTACATACAAGATGGTATAGTTAAGATGGTTATAGTGCTTCCTTCCACCCTGGGATGTTTCAGCCTGGTGTTGGTAAAGATTCAATATATTGTTCATTTACACTTCATTCATAAAACTTCCACCATTACAAGTGCAGATTATCAAACTATCAAATTTCATCTTACGAGTCTCCTTGACGTCCATCTCTTGGGCTGCTGTAGCTGGTGCACAGTTTACTGAAGGAGACCAACTTCAGGTCAAGTTCATTCTCCAATTGTCTGGCCTGCTTTCGCAAATCTGTGACAAACACACATATAAGACAAAACATTTTGACACTCACTGAAGTACAGTTATGACATGAAGTATGAAGCAGCAGTAGACCAGCAGCTCCTGTGGTCATGTGAGCTAAAAACACTTATTTTATCTTTGGAGATTGGTGCGGGAGAGCAAGCGATTTTCAAACTTGAGGTTCCACAAACAAAAGGCTATCTTATTGCAAGAAATAAGCGAAGGCCAACATTTTATTAAGTAAGCCCCTTGGTCATCAGTCACATTAAGAGTTTTGATATTGTGGTACTTTTCCCCTCTACCTGAATATTTATTCCACCATTTCTGACAAGCTCGCTGACAGGAGATGATCAAGCTCACTAATTTAACCCCACAGAAGAAACCGATTATTAGCAACTGGCACCTCTTCGTCAACACAGCGTTAATCACACAGTTGACGAAGCGTTTACAGAGGCACCACCAAGAATAACAACGCCAACTTACACGGCGACGTGTTAGCCACCGTTAGCTTAGCCAGCCGCTGTAGAGATTTGTGCGTTTAAACTATGAATGTATGAGACAAACGCAACGGCAACTACACTGGTCAAATAACTGTTGACCTGATAAATGTCACCATGGGTGTTGTTGTAAAACAGTATCCTGTGTCAGTCCAGACAAATTCTGGTGCCTTACCTTCCCAGTAGTTGCTGCTTCCTATCCCTGCCATCTTTGTTGTCCTACGACGTCACCAAGTTCCTTGTCACGTGTCATTTGAAGACGCTCCACTCAAGAAAGAAAGAAAGAAAGAAAGAAAGAATATCTTTATTTTGGTTACATTCATATTAGAAGTAAGCATAAAGCAAGATTATTTAACACAAACTTATTATTTGTCTATCCTGTACAATCCAAGGAAAATCAAAAATGCAGAGAAAAATACATAAAAACATTACACTTTAGATTATAGTACTGAACTGCCAATTCACATTGTAAGCTGTAATTATTTAGCTAAAACTTATTTTGAACCCCAAAAGAGTTTTACACAGTTTCAATTCAACACTGATTTCACTCCATAACTTTAGCGTCAAAAGTGACACACATCAGTATTTTGCTAGTTTCAAACATAATATTATAATTTCCTTCTCTTAGTTTAAAAAATGTCTCATTGCAAACAGGAAGTTTTTTTCACCACATGAAAAATTATCTCCAGTGGTTTTGAATATACAATGTCTAGGCTTTTTAACATGATAGGATCTAAGTTTGTTTTCCAATTACCAAAAACAATTACCAAATTCTGGCATATGACATGTAAGGCATTACAAGTGAACACTATAATATCCTAAGCCCTTTTTTTTCACAAAATCCTTTATTTTACAAAGGATAGCAATACATTTGGATAATTTAAGTTTAATGTGTTGTATGTGTGGTTTCCAACTAAGTTTATAATGACTCCTAAAAACTTTGTTTCATACACTCTTTCAATTTCAACATCCTTTAAATACAGTTAATGTCTAAAATAGTCCTGGTGCCACCAAAATTCATACATTTTATTTATTTTTGAATTAACGATTAGTTACTAAAGTTAAACCGTATTTCAACTTGATCAACTATTAAAAGCTTTTTGCTAATGTTACACCCAGAACAAAATTAATTACTATCATCTGTGAACATCAAAAAATATATCCGATACTGTATAAACATCATTTAATTAAAGTATAAATAACTATTAATATTTTTTACTTTCTGTATACTGAAAAAAAACAGGTAAGACAACCTATTGCAATATTATAATTGATTGGTTGTAATTCGTTGTAACTAAATGGCTCATGTGGCTTTATTGATTTAGACTTTTTCAACTTGTGTTATTGTGACAAAAACAATCATCATCAATATCCTTTATTTAAACAGGGACTTGACAGGTTGTTCACAGGAGTGTCTGTGTCTTATCTGGCTGCCTCCCAGGAAAATATCTTGCAGGATTAAATCATTTATTATTGATCTGCAACTGATGGCAACAACATTGAAGAGACACAATGGCCCATTTAGAAGGATATGCGTTTAGAAACGCATGGCAAATGTTATATGTTCTTGAAGGAGATAAAGTTGTGTTATCATTTTTGAAAGTAATATTCCATGCAATAGAGGACAGAGTTAAAGACTCTCACCTAAGACTTAAGTTTCATAATAAATATTTACAATAAAATTAGGGAAGATTTCAGCAAAGGTAGGTAGTGATATTTTTCCAATCTGCATAGTTTAATTTCAATTTGTAGCAAGATTTATGATCCAATTTTGCCCCTTAACATCATGTATTGCATGGACTATTGCGTCCATCGATTTTGTCCTTGAGCTTATTTATAAAAGCAATACACATTTTTTTTCATCTTGATGATTAAATCTGTTGACGTCAGTGTTGTTGACATAAAGCAAACTTTTTTTTGTCCAATATATGACTAAAAGTAAATTGCATCACGAGTAAACTTCATTTAAGAAAACAGGCAAATGTTCTGCCATAATAAAACAGTGCCCCCTGCAGACTGTTCTGAGAATGCCACAAGAAATATTGATGTGACAAGTACTTTGGTTCTTTGTTTTTTGTTTTGTTGTTTTTTAAGGTGGTGAAAATAGAGCTGAAACCGGACTGACAATCATGCATATAGTGAAGAGAGGTTGCACAGAATAATTAAAATAATGGCAGTAACTACACAATGAAACACAAAAGCAATAGACACATTGTGAAAGGATTTATTTCAATGGGTCTTTGTGTTTGTTAGCATATCATGATCTCAGAGATTCTTATGAAACGTTTTGGTGTGCGCGAATTCACGGTTCACATGAATTGCACTTATTTTCCCCAGTCACAATTGCCAAACATTATTTACAGTTGATTCCAGTTTATATAAAATCTTCACACCAAGCCTGCAAAGACCCCAACACGCTCTCAACTTTCAAAATACATACACAACTATCACAGAAATAGAAAATAAAAAAAAATACATACGTCTCTACACAGGTTCCAGGCCTGACTTGACCAACAGCTGTGGCTGTTAAAAAAAAGTAACATTGAACCAAGGCAATTTTGTTAGAGAAAACAATTGAGTATTTGTTCAAACAACTGTGTGTGATGAACAATGTGCACAGCATTTCCAGTGCAAGAGCCACTTGATATCTTGATATCATGTGCAAAAATGCAAAAAACACACAGAGGTTAACTGGACACTCTAAACGGACTGCAGGTGTGAGTATGTGAGCAAATGGTTGTTGCTCTGTGTGTTGGCCCTATGATGGACTGGCAAATTGTCCAGTGTCCCCCACCTTTTGTTCCATGACAGCTGGGAATGGCTCCACCCAGTTTTTTGTTTTCTGAGCTCTACTTTTTTAAGCTTTCAGGTTACATCTCAAAATCAAATGGAGCGTGGCCTATATTTGCTTTGTTTTGCAAACATGACCTTATTCATGTAGTGTGGGTGGCTCTGAAGGTACTAATTATTAATGGATGGAAAAGAAACTTGTTTTAAAAGTATAGTTAAGTAGGGAATCACACAACAGCCCAAAGACAACAAAACAATATTCCTTATAAGATTATAGATAGAATAAAAAACATCTTTCAAAACAGGTCACAGAATCAGTGTGATATTCATTAAAGCCAATCTTTCCAGATTGTCCAACAAACCTATTCAACCATAAAGAAAAATACATTTTTATTGTTTTTCCTTCCCCTTGGCCAATGATGACATACTTGCTTTCCAATTAGTGAAAGTGACCATACAAACAGTACACCAGGCCACTCTACAAAAACAGAGAATGGTTTCATTAAGTTAAATTCTCTACACGCTTTACATTTTTGAGAAGATTCCATTTTACAAACTTACTGATACCAGGTCAGTCAACCTGGAGTCATCTGTGCAGAAACAGTGCAACAGTGGAAATGTGCAGTCTTTCAAATCTTAATTTGTCTATATTCCTACCACCTGAGTATCAGAAGGATCAAACTCCCACATTGACTGGATATTGTCTATTCACTATGATGCTTTTTTCCTATGTTGCTACTTTCTGTCACATACTGAAGCCAGAATGGACTGTAAACTTTACAAAAGCCAAGGCACAGTACTGGATTAAGTAATGCTCGGACACTTCAAAGTAGCAATTGTCGAAAATAATGCAAAATCATGTTCAACTTCGTGGCTGAAAGCAGTATTAAAAGAAAGGCATGGTGAAGGGGGGGGTGGTGAGAGAATAAGCACTTTCATCGAGAGTTCATTACACGTCCACTAAACAAAGACTTTATTTGGAATTCACAGCTTGACCACCTCAGAATGGCAGGAAAGGTGTTGGTCTTCAAGAGCACTCAAATGGCTTGGGGGGGGAAATAAATAAATAAAAATAATCTCCAGGACCCAAAAATCAGTAAAAGGGATGGGTAACTGCTATAGGATCAAATCTTTTTTTGGACTACTTTATCACTCTCTCCCTCAATATTTTTGTTAAGAGTCAAGCAGAGATCCAGCAACAAATAAAATAAAAACAAGTTCTTCAGTCTAGGTACAATCATGTTCTGTGAAATATTGATTAAGTTGCATTAATAACTGTGACCAGAAGTGAGTGCTCAGAGCTTGTTGGTTTAACAAAAATAAGTGTATCACTTGTGTATCTGTCATAAAAACAGAGTGGGATGCTCCTCAAAGTTCAACCTGTTCGTTGTTGGTTGAAGTAACTGATTTTTAGAGGGAAATCAAAATAGAAACAAAATAGTTGCCGTTGTTCTCAGAGTTTGTTGGCATACAGTGTCTCCTCGTCACTTTCGCTCTCGTCCTGAAACTCGTGGGCGAGCAGTGACTTTTTGGAGCCCATAGACGTGAGCCGGATTTCGTCATCATATTCATCGCGGTGCTGTCGCAAGCGGTGGAACCCATCCTTCTGACGATTAGACTTGGCTGCACACACACACCAGATGAGGCATGCTGTCACCACCAGTGCTGTCATGGAGGCCGCTGCACATAGAAAGACACATCTCAGTTTATCTGCTTATGCATCTGGAGGGTACAATTTTATATTAAATATTTCACACCTTAGCCTGGGTGATATGGCCAAAAACATTATGATGATTAAAGTTTCAAATCAGTCCATATCAATAATTATCCCAATAAATGATACATCAGTAAGTTTTGCTACTAATTGCACAATAAAAACCTGATGTTTTAAATTTTTATAGACAGAAAACACGCAGAAAGATGTCACATCTACAAGAAAACAATAGCAATTACAATGTTCTGTTTCAAAGTATGTTTAGATTGTGCAAATATTACATTGATTTATATGGAACCTTTGTAACGTATATCGATGCCGCATAATACTAATAAATCAGTCAGCCCTAATACGCTGAGTTTGACAGTAATGCAGTAAAATTTGTAAAAGACAAAGGTGTTGACAACCCAGTTAAAACACTGTTGCTCAACAAACACAAAAGGAGATGCTCTAAGTCATTGCCATCATCTGTGTTAAAGATCACAGCATTAACACACCAAGTCAATGACTATTTAAAAGAAACTGATGAATTTTCAACAACATAACACACTAGCCAAAATGGAGAAGTGGCACATGGTAAAAGGCTTTGTTCGTACTGACGAAGGGTCACATGACGCATATACAATGCTTACCTGCACTGGCCACCACAAACTCTCTGGGCAGGCCGAAGATACTGTTGTCCATGTCAAACTCGATGATAATGGTGTTTGCCGCTTCATAAGAAGAAACCACCACCTGGAAGACAACAAAAATACATCAATATACAGTCCCTTCCAAAAGTACTGGAACAATGAGGATAATTCCTTTATTTTTGCTGTGCTCTAAAAACATTTTGGTCTGACATCAAAAGATGAATCTTGCACATCAATATGCTTTGAGCTTTCCTGGCATATGATCAGTTTATCATGGTGAGATGATTTACAGAGTTATATTTCCAATAGCTATGTGGAAAATCTGAATCTTTTTTATTCTCTTATGTGTGCTGTGGTAGCTTTTAAATATCAATTTGGGTCCACAGACACTTCCAGGCTTAAAAAGTACATAGGTGGCATGCAAAATTTAAATAATAAAGATCAAGGTTTTGTGTTTGAGCTGATTTTTCTACCAATTTCATTTCTTCATTATAGTTTTATAAACATTAAAAAACAGCATCGACAAAGATAATATAAGCTCTACCACATTTTCCTATCCATCCTGGCTGTTTCACCAAATACACACACAAGTGGGCTTGTTAATGAGTTAATCAGCACATCTCATCTGCAGGTGTGACTGCTTAGTATAATGAAGTGCAGGTTGTGACTAAAATAGGATTTGTACACTGGCTCATGAAAACTCTGAGGTAAATTACAAGCATTTCAGTGTAACTGATTTGCTGTTAATACTTAAAAGCAGTTTAAAACATGGGAAAAGTGAAGTCCAAACTCAAGAAAGTAGTATTTCAAACATTGTGGTTTAAGTCCTGATTCAGTAATGTGGTCTGAACACATACACCTAAAGAGTAAGTGCACATTTTGATCTGAATTCTTCAAATTTCTCTTACTCTCTCTGTGGTTTGTTGATTGTTTTTTGACAAAGGTGCTTAAGAAGCAACTGAAACTAATGTCTCCTTTCTTTTGCAGAGGTGTGAGATGCGTCCTTATGGGCTAAGACGGAGTATTCGATGTCCTAAGAAATATGGGGAAGCCATTAAGGAGAGGACCTCAATGTTGGCCCCAATTCAGGATCTGGACTTTGTATGTGAGCAGAGTGAACCACACCTCAAAAAACCACTGGATGACAGGTTTATAAGGAATGCTGCTGTTCTTCCTGATCTGAAACAGACTTATGATGAAGGAGCTCTCTCCACTGAAGAAAAACCCTCCAGCTGTGTGTCAACTAGTCAGCCAGGTTCTCTGATGATCCATGGCTTCACCGTACTAGAGTACCAGCAGATGTATCATTCAGTGGTGGATCCCCTGCTCCTAAGTCCCTGTGGAAAGCTCACAGCCTACAGCCTGGAGCTGGGACGTAATATTAAGGAACATCTGTTTACAGAGCTGGCTTACCCAACGCTTCAAATTTCAGAGCAGCCAAATGGAAGAGTGGAAGTGATGGAGAGATTTTGTGTGCTCCGCCCTACACCTTTCATAGACATTGACAGTTAAGGAGAACAACAGTAATATTTTCCCACAGACTTTCTGCGTGCTGGATTTCTATTTCTTGATACTATATTTTGTTAATTGTAATGTGGAAAACAGATCGACATTTCAAATATTTTCTGAGCAAAATTAGTTGAAGAAACACCAAATTAACTTTAAGTTCTTCTTTACTAACAGTCAAAATATGTGAATGCTGGACTTAAAAGTGGAGTTTAAATTGGTCATGTCCACGGGGCTCAATCATTCATGTAGTGTTCTGTATGTTTGTATAATTGAGTACATGTGTTTAAACATGGGTGGAGCTGATTTCTACTTCTCATCAGACGTCATCACAAGACTATACTAGTAATGCAACATTGTGGAACAAACAAATTAGTCCATGTTCTTAAGCATAAATATGAGAAGCACAGAACTGAATTATGCTGTTGAATTATTATTTAGGAATCTGTTATGTAAACAAAGGACAAGAGTCAGATTGTGATTTTGTATCAAATACTGTATGAAAAACCTGTCAATTAAGTGGACAGTGACAGGCCCAGATTATAATGTGGGTCACTTTTGTGAGACCCACAATATACTGTATATAATTGTAACAACTCTTAAAAACATTGTGCAAGTTTGTACTATGAGACATGTCCCTTCAAATAATGTTTCTGTCCACAAGGGTATTGCCTTTACACACAAATATATATGTATGTGTATGTATATGCCTTTTTCAGAAGGAAAATTGATCCCCATCTACCCCATCACTACTTGAAAAATGTTAAGTGTAAAGTGATTCATTATGCCCTTTTTTTAACCACTCATGTCCATCTTAATTTAAATATAGTACATTCCTAAGTCACATAACCGCCTAAATGTGTACCTCTTGGCGTTGTTGTTGGTAGCCATCGGCAACAGCTTCAATGATGTGATTGCCAGGAGCCAGAAGTGCATGGAAGTAACCGCCCTCAACAGTAAACACTCTCACACCTCCATTGAGCAAAATGACTGCTCCAACGATAGGCTTCCCACTCTTGTCCCTCACAATGCCACGCACTCCTTTATGCACCTAGATGAGGTAGAAATGGAGGATAAGTTAAGGCTGATGAAAATTATATTCTGTACAGGTAACTAATTCAGTAATATACAATATATTATGATATAACTTTCTTCAAAATCAAAATAATAAAAGGTTCATTATATAATGTGTATGCACTGTGCAAACATACATTCAGACAGCTACTATGGATGTTTTGCCTCTGATTTGTAAAATGTTGTTTATCAGCTGTTAGCTATTAAGAAGTTTAAACCCACCAAGTTCAATCAAAGCAAAACTAAACCTAATATTCTATCATGGTAATTATTAAAACAGATTGAATTGAAATGTTTTTACTGCTTTATTAATTAATACCTAATTGTTTACAGTTGTATAAGAAATCACAAATTGTGTCCAAAGGTCTGAGAAGTTTTTTGATATTAAACTGAACCCCAGCATATGGCTATCATTGTTAAAGAAATCAATTAATAATCTCCATGTTGTGCTGATAAAATCTTGCATCATACCTCCACCAACATGCTAAGGAGAGACTTCTTGTTCTCAGCCCAGAGCGTGGCCAGCTGCTCAGCAGGAGGGAACAAACAGCAGCCAGTGTACACAGTGATTTCTGGACAGTGGCCAAAGTCCATACTGAAATCCTAGGACACGTAAACGGAAAATGAATAATGAGCGAGTACCGGAGCACAGACCCACTTTGTGTCTTTGTTTTGCTTCCTGTTTGATGAGATATTTACTCTTTTAACTCTTAACATCAGTCAGGTAATCAACATTTTGTTCAACTTCACTGACTGTGAAAATGCTGCTCTTCAAGCAGTTCATCCGTCAGTGGAGCGGAAAAACTGACCTTCATGCTTCCCATGTGGCTTTGTCTCACTGCTGCCCTCATTACTCCATCAGGGACGTTGCCCGCTGAGTGACAGAAGAGTTACCATCTTATCAATGGCTAATATTCAGCCTCAAAATGACAGTATTTGGTTATAGTATTATTAAGTACATACTCGGCCCGTTACTTGAACAACTAGTGTCCCCGACGCGCATCTTGGGGTGGTTGTTGGCATAGACACTCGCCAAGTACTTCAGTGTGCCCTCATTTTCAACTGAAAAGGATTTAAGAATTAATTAAATACTGACATATAGGTACATTTAGAGCTAATAAATGTGTTTAAAACCAGTAATATTTTTAAAATGAATTTAATTTGTGATCTATATTGAAATGAATATTAATTGCATGCCAAATCAATCTCTTGGCTGTGAGGAAAAGCACAAGGTGTTGTGACTGCATTGGAAAGTTGATTATTTACTAAATGTAGTCTTGTGAAAATATGTCCGGTACCAGGGCAAGGCAATAATTTAATAACAATATATATTGCATTTTAATTTTCTTCAAAATTCAATACATATCAATTGGAGAGATATTTTCCTCGCTTTATCACAGGTATTTAACACAAATTGGAACAAAACCCTCTGGTTGCTTTGTTTTGTCTCATTGAAGAGGAGGCACAGCTAACTTGACACAAATGCTGCTCTCTTCAGTCATTGTTTTTCTTTTGGCTTGGCAAACAGTTTAGCTCCAGTGGAGGGATAGAGCCCTGCCAACCAATACAGAATGGTTGATAAACATTCCATCCTTCTTTAAACTCAAAAATGGAAATGATGGAAAGTTTCATGAAACATCAGGTTTCTTTAGAAACACACTATAAAAGCTTGACAAATAATATGCAACTCAATTTTTATTGCTATTGTTGTAATTTTTTTTCCTGATGGCAAATAAATATCAGAACGTATTGCTCACTGGCAGTGACGAGAGGGATTGTTTTGCCATTTTCTACTGTTGTTGGGGTTTCTAGTGTTTTTTTATATTTTCTATATGAAGTATGGAACAGTACTGCACTTTTGTATTCTCTGTAAAATCTAAATAAAATGATCTTGATAAAAACAAGTGTTTGTTGTTTTCTGTCAATTAAGTTTTTTTATGGTGATGTTTTTGCCCCTAACACCCAGCCCAAACTGGTACTTAAGAAAAGGCTCCAAAGTCTTTAAAATCAAGATGGCTTAGGATTTATCTATTCCATTCACTAAGTAAGCTGTAAAGAAAATATGGATATGGAATGCAAAGTTTTCCTGGCTCAGATTTAGCACTAACGTGACTAGGAGGTTTGACTTTTTCAGAGCATGAAAGCATTTGGCAAATGTTAGAAATTGTTACCATTTAGTCTTTCTTGTAGCTTGAATGTGTGGGATCTGTGGCCAAACAGGCAAGCGATCCCACTCAAATCACCATACATTGATACTGCCCATAAAATGGTGATCTTAAACGTGTAAATTGTTTATATATTGTTGTTATTTATGTACTTGTTTATATAGGCACGTTTTAAGTTGGTTCTATTTACAACACCATATAACTGTAAATTTCAGTGAGTTAATGGACTACAAATTAGGTAAGCATTTTTGCAAACATTGACACCTTACAAAAAAGAGAAAGAAGTAGAGACATTACTAGACTGGACGGGCTTGTCATAAGGGTAGGTGACAACAAGGTCGCCTCCATCGAGGGCGACAGAGAGAGTGTAGCTTTTTTCGAGAATCAAGTCCATCATCGCTCTGGTCTCTGGTTGGGCCTCCACCATACGCTGTGATGCATTGCCTTTAATAGAAACCCATCAGTGGACATACCTGTCAGAACCCATTTTGCACTACATGGCAAGTGTTCATATGAGCAATGGCATTAATTTATTACATGAATAGTAGATATTGAGCAATTGTAGAATGAAAGTGAAACCTGACCAAAAAAGTCTGTGTCCAGGTCCTTTCCATGAGCATTAGTCAAACCCTTGGTAGAAGCACATTGCTTCTCAACAGCCTGTTCTCGTCCATCTGGGTTGATAGAAGGCACGATGACAATCCGGGTCTCATTGACTAACTGGGCACAGGAAACCAAGAGCAAATGATTCCAGCAAGCAGGAAACAATTTTCCTGTGTGTGTGAATAATAATTACCTTTTTTTTTTTAAATGGTGAATTTGCTACGTGCTGTACACTACTAATACATTTTAAGTACAATTAAGTACAGCACCAACTATTAGACCAAAAACTCACCTTGGTGATGGCTGGGTTCTTGCCATAACTGATGCACAGAAGGGTCGCAAACTCCAGCAGTAGCTTTGAGCCCACTGGGGCATTGCCATGGATCCCTGCTACAAAGCGGATCTTTGGTTTTGATGGTTCAGTTTCCACTGGTTTATTAGAGATCTCCAGAGCCCATATTGTTCGATACTCCACACTTTGGCCCAGACTAGTCATAGTGGAGACGAAAAGAAAAAAAACAAAAAAACAAAATACCAGGTCAGAATAACCATTTTTTTCCCAATACCGGGCAGGAACAAGATAAACACAGGGCAGATCTGGACAGAACTAACATCATTAGAGGTACAATGTCAATATGTACAATGTGCTCTCATGGCTAAATAATGCATATTGGTACAAATGATAATGTCTACATACCTACGTAAAGATGTGATTTTTGGAAAATTAAGAGTGAGGCCCCTCATGAATTCAGACAATTCTTTGTAGCGTTGGTAGCGGAAGCTGCTTTCTGTGGCTGTGCTCTTGACCAACTGCTCCAAACCCTGGTCTAATGACAGTTCCTTGATTATACTCTGCAGCTCCTTCTCAGATGGGTTCTGAGTGGGTTGTGGCCCGTTTTGATTCTGGCCTGTAGAGTCTGAGTGTAAACGGGTCAGCCTGAAGTCTACCACCTCCACTCCCTCTTTTGAGACTGTGGCGTACGTTCTCACAGGAATATACCTGGACAACAGAGAAAGATATCTTAGGTTATAATGTCACAGCATAGAAATATCATCTTTGTCAGTGTTATCATACTGTTTCCATTTGCTCTCCACTTTCTACTCATGTATAAATCTTACCCATCTGCAGAGGCTGTGATAGAGTAGGTGTTAGGTGTCAGGAGTCTCCAGTAGTCTCCAGTATGGGCTGTGGTGATGTTGTGATTTATCCCTGCCACAGAAATGGTAGCATTGGGGATTCCTGTGCCATCTCTACTGTCGGAGACTGTGCCTTTCACTCCAGTGTGGACCTACAAAGACACAAAAACACAGTACACATAAAAAGAGGTTAACCTGAGAGACTGTGTGGTTACAGGTTGGGGCAAAGTTCAGATTTATGTTATTACCTGGTGTATAAACTGAAGCAAGGCTCTTCTGTTTTGTTCCCAGTAATTAGGCAGGTCCTTGGCCATGGGGTATTTTTCACAACCCAATTCAATGGTCACCTCAAAACAGTTGGTGTTTAAGTAGTTCCAGTCCTGCATTCCACCTAAACATATTGCTAAATTTAAGTCTATCTCAAATTAAAGTCATTATGTGTAGAGGGAACATTGTTATGTATTTATAGTCTGTATAATGTCACATGCTTTATATATTGGATCAAGTGCTGTTTTGTGCCTTTCAAATGATGTGCCACATTTACATTTCATATCTCCAATACATTATTATTAAATTGCGAAACAAAGACAAAAAAGCAAATAGCTAATATAAAACATATTTAATAAGCTTTGATGCATGGTTAAACAAGTGGAAGTAAACCCTATTTTCTAAATCAAAACCTAATGGGTGAAAGAGAATGAAGGATGAATGCATACCAGGAACATTGTACCAGTTTGCACCATTGGTGATGCCATCATCAAAATATTCATCAGGGTACAGGTCCTTACAAGGGTGCCCATTGTGCATCTGAGGATTCTCCTACACACACAAAAAACCCACAAGAGAGCTTAACAATGAGTACTGTTATTGTCAAGTTTTGTAACCTTTTCTGGTCCAAACATTTTTACAAAAACCACATGGCTTCTGTCAGTGCTCTTAACTCTACAGTTTGTGTTTTACGACAGCTTGAAACCACAAGCAGACATTAACACAGCCTGAAGCAGACCCAAAACAAAAACCAGTGTCCAGTTACCTGTGAGTATGCTCTGGACAACTCCTGAAAAATCTCATCATCAGGAGACTGACTGTACCGACTTACTCCTTCTTTGTCATCATCATAGGGGTAGTTTACCACCAAGGAACCTGAATTACACAACACAAAGAGAACACACATGTATGTGCTCAATTGGAAGCATCAGCATTATATACGATAATTTATAGACAGAACTATTGACTGTAAATAGTACAATCAAAGCTTAAGATGACACTGTACCTCCATGGAGGTTGGCTGACAGGACAAAGGGAATGCTCTTCAGCCAGTTCATCACAGCTATAGTCTCTGGCTGTCTGGGATCTGTGATGGTTGTAAACTGGTCAGGGAAGTTGCGGTTCAAGTCAAAATTGTTGCTGTTGTTGCGCCCTTTGTAGCCCTTAACATCACCTGTGAGAAAATAAGTAAACATGATTATTTTAATCTGTAATCAAAGCATGTTCTCCAGCTCCCTTCCTGTTTCATGTAGTGTAAGATAAACACAACATCACCATCACTTCCTCTGCACTTCCTGTTAATGTACTTCAACAGCAACTAGCAGCTAAAAGATGGTGGCAGAAAGGAAAGTCTTATGTGAGACTTTCTCATCCTTACCTGAGCATAAAAAAACAACATTATGAACAAAGAACATAATTCTTAGTCAATCTATACAGTGCAGTATACACTCTATGTACTGTATGTATATGAATGTGATCTAATTATTTTTACAAACCCCTTATTATTTACAGTGGATATATACAGGGGTTGGACAATGAAACTGAAACACTGGCCAATTTAGTGTTGGAGGTTTCATGGCTAAATTTGACCAGTCTGGTGGCCAATCTTCATTGATTGCACATTGCACCAGTAAGAGCAGAGTGTGTAGGTTCAATTAGCCGGGTAAAAGTACAGTTTTGCTTAAAATATTGCAATGCACACAACATTATGGGTGACATATCAGAGTTCAAAAGAGGACAAATTGTTGGTGCATGTCCTGCTGGCGCATATGTGACCAAGAGAGCAAGTCTTTGTGATGTATCAAGAGCCACGGTATCCAGGGTAATGTCAGCATACCACCAAGAAGGACGAACCATATCCAACAGGAGTAATTGTAGACACAAAAGGAAGCTGTCTGAAAGGGATGTCCGGGTGCTAACCCGGATAGTATCCAAAAGAAAACAGCTGTCCAACTCACTGCAGAATTAAATGTGCACCTCAACTCTCCTGTTTCGACCAAAACTGTCCGTCGGGAGCTCCACAGGGTCAATAGACATGGCCAGGCTGCTATAGCTAAACACCATACTAATGAATTATTGTGTTATAAAACCAGGCATTTCAGTTTCATTGTCCAACCCCTGTATATAGCAAACATTCACAGCCTTTTACATAAGATTTAAGTTTTTAGGTTGTTAATATCATGCATAATATCAAGTGGTAGTAAAGACAGTAAAATATTCAGAAATATCCTTGTCACAATTTATAGTGTGTATTGGGTCCCAGTATAAAAGTTTGGGCCAGTTACTCAAGTCCTATAAACTAACACATATAAATCTGTGTGACCTGCATACTAAAATATTTTCCATTATATTATGGATCTTAAAATCCTAATCTGCAGATAGTGTCACTTTATTTTAGCCACTGCACCATTGCTGATACATTGTGTATCCACATGTCCCCTTCTCTTACCTTCAATAGCTACCTCATAGCCATCGGGGTTCATAGAAGGCATGATATGAATGCGGGTATTGTTGACCAACTGAGTGACCTCCAGGTCAGTTCCATAGTTACGGCACAGGTACTCAATGAGATTGAGCATCAGCTCTCGGCCTACCACCTCATTACCATGCATGTTGGCCACATACTTAAACTCTGGCTCACCTGGCATGGAAACAAAGAGCAAAAGGCAAAATCAAAAATTGAATTGAAAAGCCAGTGTTTCCATGATACATAAACAAAAAGAACATTAAATCTGTAATATTTCTATTACACCGCTGGGTAAGACATACCATGCTCATGAACAGTGGGGTTGTCCGAGATCACCATCACATAGAGCTCACGATCTTCAACAGAGCGGCCAACGGACTGAAGATGGGTAATAGAGGGAAACTTGCTGCTGTACTTCCGTAAGAAGAGCTCCATGTCTGCATAGTTGTGGTGTCGAAATTCCTGGGGCTGGATGGGCTTGTTTTCAGGTGTAGGGGTAAGTGGCTTCATATTCATGTTCATATTCTCTTCAGCAGCAGTATCTCCCATTTGAGTGGAGGCAGAAGGTTTAGTAGTGGTAGTGGTAGAATCATGGCTGGTTGTCGTGGAGGATGTAGGCACTGCAATGGTCCCTGAAGCCTCACTGACCACAGGTGCCAAGGTAAAGTTAACTTGGGTGGCTTGGTCCTCCACGACCTGGACACTGTAAATGGTCATTGGTGTGTACCTGTGAACACAAAAACCACACATGAATGAGGATATCCACCTTAAAAGCACTGCTAAGCACCCTAATTTTTTTGGTTTGGTGATGTGTGCGATAGTGTGGTTGTTTGTAAAAGGTGTTGTCGATATCTAGGAAGGCTGTGAAATGTTTGTTTGCTTGTTTGTCTGACATTTACCATGTGGTGCAAAACAAATTTTCAAAATGATTAATCCATCTGTCAATCTATCTATCTATCAATCAACATTTCATTACTTAAATAACAAAGACTCATTCTCTTGTTTAAGAGAAAACAACTGTTTTTATGCATTTCTTTATAGTACCACAGATGGCTAAATCTGATACTAGTCTGATAGTCATTAAGACCGTTTATGAACTATGAAGCTGTCGACAACACATTTGTACCGCGTCATTTCAAATACACAATTCTACAACTGTGTAACAAATTCTTCTCCCAAAAACAAACATGCCCAACCATGACTCAGCTAAATTGCCTTTGCTAGTGAAGCATGCGATATATAGAATTGTTGGATTGTATTGGATTTTACACTTTTATCATCAGATATCAGATCCAGTGATACAGATATCAGATCCAGTGATACTCACCCCTAGTTGTAAATATACTGTGTAGTGCAAGGTTTGGCTCACCCTGGGGCCACAGCTGTGATGTTGTATGTTCCTGGGAGCAGTAGGCGATAGTAGTCCCCATACTTTCCGGTGGTCAGGTTGTGGTTAATGCCTGCCACCACAATGTTAACATTGGTGAGGGCAGCACCACTGATGGCCTCTTTCACATATCCGCGAACACCTATATGTATCTGGAAGACAGCATTGTTTTAATAACAAAGACGTCATGCTGACCTGGCACTGTCCTTTCACAATGAGCTCTACCTTTTCCATGTAGGCTAGTAGGGATTCCCGATTCAGATCCCATTCATGATGGAGCTCACTAGCAGAGGGATATTTGCAGCAGCTCAGCTCAACAGTGATCTCCAAACAATTTCCATGGAGGTAGTTGTAGTCCTGCATCCCTCCTGGATAACAAGCAACAGAAATATCATAGACCAGGCATACTACAAATGGCTTCAAAACATTCATTTACATATAGAGAATACCAGGCTACGTAAGACTAAATCCAGGAATTTAACTGGTGTATACCACACGTGAGTAGAAATAAATTAAATTCTGAAACATCTGTGCTTTCTCACTCCTGCTGATGCCAGGACAGGATTGAGTGTGTCCTTGTCTCTTCAATGTCACTGTTTAAAGAGTATGTTTAACATGGCAAAAGGCCATGACATCTGCAGTTTGCCAAACGACCTAGCATGTCACTAAGGCAAACAGACAGAAACACAGAAGAGGAGGCTGTTTAGTGGGCCATCCCTCTGGAGTGACACCAGGCAGCCAGACGCTCCCCGGCTGGGGGGTTGTCATGACTGCCTGCTGGGTGGCCACAACAACCCAATAAAGCAGCCACTATTTGCCACTTTGAAAAGTGAAAAGGCTGACAAAAATCCCAGACAGGACACATAACCTGAACAAATCAGAAAACATAAATGAGAAAGGTGTTAACTAAACTGTTTTTTCATTACCCCAGAAAAAAAAAAATATATATATATATATTCTGTTATACCACTACATGTACTGATCATTTGATAAAACATTTTACTAAATATGATTCGGTTGACTACATCTTCCTGAAAGTCAAAATGCAGACTTTGAAAACTGGTGATAATGCTGTCAAGATAATTACAATTTGTCCCTTACAAGCTAAGAGAAAAACCACAGGCTATGCGTGGTACATGGCTTGGCTTTAAGAGCAGACATACCAAAAATATACACCACAAACCCGACCTTCCGAGTCATTCCAGGTCAAGTGACAGAGCTTCAGTGGAGGTTGCTTTACTGAAAGCTAGAATATGCCACTACAGTAAAAGTCTTGAACACTGACACAGTTTCATCAGACACATCCTCATCATTATTTGGGCTCTTGGTTTTACCTGTCACCATCACTCCTTCTTTAAATACGCTCCTCTAACGCATTTTGTCATGTTTGCAAAGGGAGGTAGTTCTGGTAAGAGCTCATCTGTGCTTCCTCTTTTCTGACGTCAGTCCAAGGTGTATCCTGCCTTTCGCCTTATGTCAGCTAAGGCAGTCAAAGATGAGTAACTTTAACTATGAGTTGTATTTATCCATATTACGTAAAGACAGACACACAAGATCAGTTTAATTTATTCAACTACATTCCAATCATTCAATAACCACTATGTTGGTCCACTTTTCATGCTTAACCCCATTGGGTAAAAGTTTGTTTCCCTATTGAATGCTTTCGTTTTTACTAAAGTACTAAACTGATCATTATCAACGTTCACCCAAGACAATACGAATCATGACCTCTGAAATTATTTTACAGTTGGAAAAAAATTTGCTATAATAAAATTGTACCTATGCTTTAACTACTCTAATGGTCGCCAGCTGGAGTGCGATCAAATAAATCAGCAATAAGAGACTAAATGTAATACAACGTGGCAGCCTAAAAGAATTTGAATCAACAAAATAAGTTAGTATTTGATGCCTTATTATTAGACCAAATGTATATGAAATATGTCAATTGTGATTAGTCAACCCTCAAGTGGAGGATAAAGTGGTAGAAGATGAGTGAGTGAATTTAAACAAAATTATAGCATTCTAACACAGTTGGCATGCAACAATGATTGCTGAACTATGATGTATGCAAACTGACATATGTCAAGTGTATACCTAAATGCAGTCCCGCCAACCTCTTTGAAAATGAGTGAATCAGTTTAGAGCAGATTGTTGAAACTATTAATAAGTCCAAGCAGTCTCCATTAGATTTGGCATATCCAAATACAGTTTGTTTATCCCTCCCACCACCAAAAATGTTAATTGATTCTGGAAGGCAATTATAGGTGGGCTGCAACTAACAATTATTTTGTTATGTCAATTTTCTGAATTAATTTAATACTCGTTTGGTTGATAAAATGTCAAAAACTTTGACAAATTTCAATCAGTGCTCCATATCTCAAAATAATGATGTTCTCAAATGCCTTGAATGTCTGGTTTGTACACAAACCAATATTAATCCGTTTTAATGATTTCGTTGTTATATGGTGCAAAGAAACCAATATATCGATTATGAAAATAATTATTGGTTGTGAGCCTAATCATCCTTGCCTGCCATTCCTACACTTTGTAACAACAAGATCCTTTTGTCTGGTCACATTAGCACTGTCTTTCCAAATAATTACTTACACATCCTCCACAAGTTGATAGAGTGCAACAAACCCAGCCCCAAACTTAAATATCATGCATGTAAACCACTCAGTGACACACCCTTAATTACTTCTAGCCAGACAATAGTAGACAAAGTGCTAGCAGCTTTTTGTGTAGGGCGAATGGGACGTGAAATGATGACATATATGCGTGTGTGTTCTCTCTTTTATGTCTAAAAGCAGTGATGTGTATATTTCAAAACAAATTTTTTAAATTTATCTAACCCAGCCACTGGGGATACATACATGTACTCCAAAGCCAGCAAAAATGGAGGGGTTTGTTTTCTTGTGGTTTAGGCCACAGCCATGTTGATGAGCCAGAACACTTCCTGCAAATATTGATTGGCCAGAATTCCCAAAGTTCCCTCCCAAAGCCTTTAGACACACTGCTCAACCACACAAATCAGTTTTGCAACACATATCACAATCAGCTGTGGTGCAAAAGTGAGAGCCCGAGACTCGCAGCAGCAGGTTCAAGCAGCTGGAGTTATCGAGTTGTGCACATGTAAAAAAAAAAAGGTTCAATAGCGAATAGATAAATAGATGTATTTGTGAGACAATATTCCACAGATGTAAAACTTGTGTTGCATTAATTCACATGAAGATTTACAAGACTACAGAATTTGTTCATGTCCTCACATTGCAAAACACAGAAGTGCAAATGTGTTTTACACCAAATATACTGCAGGAGTAAAAATGTAGAGGGTAGAAAAAAAATCAGTGACATTTATATAAAGTACACAATTTACTGGCACGAGTACACAGGAGTTTTGCTACCAAAATATCTTCATACCAACAGCCCAAATATATTCAGAGTTATCTGCCACATGAACACAGTGCAATAATAAACAAGCCTAAGGCTCTGACTCTTCCAATAATTACAGAATTTTTCAATCAAAGAGAAAACCACAGAGAGGACTGAGCTGAAAAGCTTTCAGCTCCCCAAAAGCAGGTGAAAAACATGATACAGAAATAATCTATGGGTCATCTGAGAATTTTTGGGTAGCTAGCATCTGCCATGTCTATAATATGTGGACGTTAATACTGTACACTATATAAATGTGCTATATGAGGCATACAAGTACTTTTTTTAAGTGAGCACATATAATGCAGGAATAGCACTACAGGAGACTATGTCCCTACACATACATATGACATGTTTGGATACAACCAAAGTCCTTCTCTGGAATTAAACTATTCCGCCAAGAAATGTGAAACTTGACTCTAAGTTAAACAAGTTATAGTTTGTGCATAATACCTGTCGATATGCTCAAATGCTGTGAACAATGGCACACAGATAGCTTTTAGATGAGAAGATAGGTTAGACAGAGAATGATTAGACAAAACATCATCTTACATTACAACAGGCCATTACAAAAGTTCCATTGTTTAACTACAGTAATTACAACACAGTTACTATTCTTAGCATTAAAATCAATGGAAACCTGGTCTTACCTGGCACATCATACCACTGTGCACCATTGGTGATTCCATCTTTAAATGTTTCATCCATGACATCCGGACATTTGGGCTCACCAGTCTTCATCACAGGGTGATTCTGGGAATACACCAGTGCCAAGTATCGAAAGAGACTGTCCTCCTCTGATTGGCTATAGTGGCCCTGTTCCTGGTGGACAGCTGAGTCATCATAAGGGTAACTGGCAACAACAGTGCCACCATGCAGGTTTGCTGACAGCACAAATCTGAACAGAAAAAAAAAACGGGTTTGGGCTGCAACCTCGAAATTTTTTATTTTTTTCAAATTTATGCAAAGACAACACAAACACATTAAATGTTTGTGTTGCACAAATGTTGTACAAATGTTGTACAAATCCACACAAATCCAAAAATTGGATTTGTGTGGATTTGTACAACAGGAATTTGTGAGGAATATGGTAGTGGAATAAATTTGAATAAAGTGTCCATAAAGAGAAAAAGACAAATACTGTTGGTGTGGTTGATACGAAATGCAGCGAATGGGGTTCAATTCCACCCTGTGGCCCTTTGTCACGTCTGGTCTTGATAGCCCTTTGCGCTATACTGTCCTATCTATTTAAGGCAAAATTACCTGAAAAATATCTCTTTTTTTTAAAAAAACAAAAAAGTCAGAAATCTTAGCAGGAGGGGATTCTCGTCCTTCAAATAAACACATCAAGCTATTCTAGTGTCCAAGGACAGCAGTCCTTGTTGGCATTGTTATGAGTTCCTATATTACTGTCCTGAGGCTCTAACAAAAATGGAAATTAGGTGGACAACTCAGTTACTCATTGACAATAATGTTGATCACTCTTCAAACTAGGGCTGCAGACAGTGTGAAATCATGTGGTCTACAAAATACGGTAAAACTTCCTGAAGCCCAAAGATTTTGACTGTTTTGTGCATCAGTGAACGTGTGGGCATGTATTGAATTAAAATGGATTTGAACAGAGAACAGAGCTAGAGGATATTGTAAAAATGAATGTTTTTTTAATGAAATAAGGCTTCTTTGGGGGAAATTTGTGATTATATGTAAAGCAAACTTAAGTAAGTAATCTTATTATCAAAATAGTTGGAGTTTAGTTTACCTGTCAGTTGACTAATTAATATTTCAATTGAATCAGATCTACTCCCTGTTCAAAGCTTCGTCCCAGCACAAGAGTAGTTGATGTGATAATTTGCCAACATCATGTTACAAAATTTAAACAAAACGCTTAAGTAAACTCAGTATTCATTGTTTAAGCTGAACCAATAACCAGTTTACCTCTGTATTCAAGTCACTCATGAAAAATGTTAATATTCTCAATTATTTTAACCAAAAGTGGAAATTCGCCATGATAATCTTATTGTGCGTGATCTTCCTCACGATTGTGTCTCATCCTTAAGAATGAACTCATGAGGAAACTTTTACTGTCTTTCACAAAAGATACAAAAACTCACTTTTTCTCCTGGATCCATCTCATCATGGCCATGACCTCCGGTATGTTATCAGGAGAGACGGTCGTCCCATCGTACTGGTCAGGGAAGCTTCTGTTGAGGTCAATATTTCTGGCATTGTGTCGCCCATCGTTGTCGCCATTGCAGTTTCCCTCCCTGGACTTCTCGAAGCCGTCCGGGTTCATGCTGGGCATGATGTAGATATCCGTTGTGTTTACAAGCTTGGTGACGCGCGGTTCCTCACCGTACTTCGTCAGCAGGTATTCTACCAGATACACCAACACCTGCCGGGACACGGTCTCGTCGCCGTGCATGTTGCCCACGTATTTAAATTTAGGTTTCCCCGGTAGATCTGTGTCGGGGTCCGTGGTGATCCGCATCACCCACAGCTCCCTCCCCTCTACAGACTGACCTATGCTCGACAGGTTGGCAATGTGAGGATATTTCTGCGACAAAGACTGCAACAATCCCGTTAGACTTACATAATTGTAGTATTTGTCGTAAGTTTCCGCCGTTTCCTCGGTGGCGGCGCTGATGCGTCGTGGCCGTGCAAGCCTGGCGTCACCGGAGGAGACAACGAGAGCGAGAAGAAAGGCGAAAAGTGACAGTCGTACTTTCAGCAGCTTTGACGGCCGATACCATTTGTTCACCATGTTGACGTTTCTTCTATTACTACACCATCGGGACGGGAATTTAACAACTAAGACCAGGGTCGGAGACTTGGCGGGTGACTTTGTTGTCCGGCTGCTTTGTGACAGTCGTTGTTTCGGCCCGTCTATTTCCATCTACTTCCTCTCACCTCACCGAGGGCGGGGCTACAATGATGACGTCGGCTTTTTAAGGTGGACCGGCAGAGTTGGGGTTCATTTCATTACTTAGATTTTACTAATAAGTTGAGCATAGAGCCTACCCTACGGAAGCCGAAAGCAGCCATGACTGCTACTATATATTTTTATTTCGTTTTTAATTCGTTATCTCGTGATAACAAGATAAAATCTTTGGGTTATCACGAGATAACCAGACTCATTTTCTTGTGACAACGAGATAAATAAATTAATTAATTATCTCGGGATAATGAGGCTGATTTCTTCATGATGAGGAGATCATTGTGGAGAAACTGAATAGTGTCAGATTATGGACCATTATCCCGTCATAACAAATTCATTATTCTTCTTATTATTATAACGGACTAAAAAAATATAGCAGCAACCATGGCCACTCTTGGCTCCGTACCTACTGTCTGTGAAGGACAAAAAAATTACAATTTTATTAACAAATAAATAAATAAATAAATAAATAAATAAATAAAGCAGTAATTTATTAATTAATGATTTGTTCATTCATTTATTTTCACATTAATTTGTTTCTGCATTTGTGTGTCATATGATTATGAGGTAGGAGCATCTGCAGCTCATTTTAAAGCACAGCTGGTTTCAGGGGTGTCGAATCACCTTCATTTTGTACAAAAGAATGACACAAAAGCAACAACTCTTTTTTTGTGGAGTTTAGTTTGTTCAGTTTAAAGATTAATCAGATGGTTATTGAGTAAGCTGATTAATTGCTATTTGTTCACTCAGATTAAGCATTAAGTACCTGAAATGACTTTCACTGTTTAGTTTTCTTGTTGTTGCTGTTAAGTAATATCATGGAAGCTTTTTTCCCTCTAAGTAGTGGCTTCCATTGTGTGAATAGTTGGAGAAACTACAGCATTTCCTGTTTGCATTTTTAGAATTTCACATGACTTGTACAACTAACTTTAACTTATTTAACTTGTATTGTTTTCACATTCCAAAATGCATCTTTTATTGTGCATAAAAGATGCACTCATTCATGTGGATCTGTAAGCTACTTGCTATGTGAACTAAGGGCCAACAGTTTTAATAAACCAACATGGTCATGTGAACACAACATCTCTTGACTGTTAACACTTACAACCCAAAGGAGAAACACAAAATGCTTCCAAAGCGAAGAAAATAGAAACTGAGCAGCTTGGAAAATTCAGCAGCACACTATTGTGTTTTTATTTATTTTAAGTTCCCCCATTATTAACCACTGTTTGCATCAAAGGTGAATAGCAATGACTATGTCACCTTTTAATTTCCATCTTTCCTCTCCTCAGTGGGACGCCAGTCAGGAGCTTTTCTTCACTGACTGTTTTTTCTTTTCCTAATTATGTTCCTTTGATAATTCTCTTTATTATCATTTGGCAACAGAACAAAACAAATGTGCTGTATATATTTTAATGGTTAAGCACCAGAAGGTGCTGGAATGACTGGGTGAAGGTAGGAAGAGGAGGTGGACGAGGTGATGGAGGAGGTAAAGAGTGAGCAGTTATGAGAGGAGGCTGCATGTCTCATTGCTGGATTCGACGCAGCGACTGCACCTGGGAGGACTGGGCATGGGAGCCCCACTCTCTGTAATGTTTGTACTCGCCACCATGATGATCACACTCTATGATGTACTGGTAACCACGGTAACCTGGAAACTGGTAGCACACCCAGCTGGAGGGGGAGAAAGCGGTGGGTGAAGCAGAAAAGCAAAGTCATGATTTATGATAAATGTGTGATTTACACAAAAGTACAATGTAACCTACAGGTGTTGCACTTTGATTCAGATAGTATGAGGTTTGAATGGAAAAGAGACAAAATAAAATTAGACTTTTAATTTAAATTGATTTAACAAGACAGGCATCCTCTTTTGATGGAAATGATCATAATCACCAAATCAAAAGCTTATCTCTGTATTTCTACATTGTTCAGTTGTTAACATAAAATTAATACATTTTATTTATTTTATAACATAATAGATTAGAAAAAAATGTGGGCAATGGCTATGTACAATATAAAAGTTGTGAAAATAATGAAAAGCGCTGTATTTTATTGTTAATGTTAGAATTAATGTTGCCAATGGGTGAATCAGGTCACATTTACTATCCTGTTCATTAGCATCGGTATTCATTTGTCACAATTGTCATATGGTGCACAAGTTGAGACTTACGCGCCACTCTTAACTTGCATGGATCCAATTTCATTGTTGACCCAGCCCATGGCCTGCAAAGAAGGGTAGTCTTCACTTATCTCCCACTGACGTCCCATGAAGTTTTCCTTCTCAAACAATGCCATATTGGACTCCTTGTGGTTCTGCTTCCACATGGTGCATGTAAAGATTTAGTCATCAAGTTATTAACACACTAACAACAGCTACACCATTTTGGTTTTGCAGAAGACGGCATGAGTGTAACTGTAATGATGATGCTGTACGGTGATGTAACACCATGGAAATCAAATCTGTATTTGTAACCAAACACTTTGAAATGCTCATTTATAGACTGACAGAAGCAACTGTGGATCAAATGTTAGCTCCAATGTGTAAATGGACAGAAAATAAAGCTCTATAAATGTAACTGTAAGCATAATATGGAGGGGTGTTCCAATTCTTATGGTGTTTAAAAGCACACATTACAGTGTATTTTAAGCTGTGTAAATCAGCTGGCATTTCACACTGTAGGCTTGAAACACAAGAAACCAAGTTTCTAATTTGGTTTCTTGTGTTTGATCAGTCCAGATAGAGGGACAGTGGGCAATAAATTGAAACTGACACTTACAGCAGAGCAGATGGGGCGGAAGGACATCATCCTCTCAATGTGGTAGGCGTTGCTGCCGCTCCATGACTCCCAGTGAGGATATTCTCCTCGCTCCAACACAAACTGCTGCCCACAGAAACTGGAGTGCTCATATCCTGCCCAGCTGTCCACAGCAAGCATACACACAAACAAACATGTACATATACTGCTTTAATGCATCATTGTGGCACTTATAAAACATACAAATTACATGATATTAGGTAGAGGTTTTACCACATATAACATACAGAGGTTTAGATGCACTGAAGGTAATTCTTTTCTGTCTAACTTTTTTGCTGAGCTATTTCTTTGACTTACGCTCCACACTCCACCTTTAAGGAGCGGATGTTGTCAAAACCACACTCCATGATGTTCTGGCAGGCTGAGGTAAAGTCCAGATGCTTCCCCTGAAAGTTCTTCTGGTCATACACTGTAATCTAAGGAGAACACATAAAGGCAGACAATAATCCTGTACATACACAACATAATCATCAACAATTAAAAGACCAGACATGAAATCCAACTACAATATGCTTTATCCATGACAAGTCTTACCTTACATGGTCCCAGTGGGTTGGGATTATTCTGAGCCATACTACTGTGTATCTAAGTGGTGATCTGCCTTCAGAGTAGAGAGTAGTGAACATTACACAAACACAACCTGTTACCTCCTTCACACTAACTTTTGTCTTGGCTAATGTGCATTTTTTGTTGCAATGTGTAAGGAAGGATGTGAGCAATTTATCTTCGAATGTTTCAGCAATAGTGAACAGATCAGGTAAATAGTGAGACTCTTGTCCTACAGTGTACAACACAATACAGTTTTGGAGTTGAAATGTTTCTTGGGGCCTCCTATAAGCATAGAGTTAGCTGAACAATAGATATTTGGTCTCCCAGTGTGAGGTCACTATGTTTAAGCCTTTACATGTTTGCCATCTGTCTATACATTTATGTGGCTCTGAAAAAACAAACAAGGCAAAAGGTCCACCCTGCAGAAGGCTCAATGGATCAAGATGGAAGGCTTACCTGACCGGACCCAAAGTATAGTTACTAATAGTTGTACCGTGCATACAGAGGCACTGCACAGAACTGATGTCCTGACCTCCCCCCTCCAAGTAAACATGCCTTTTTATACATGTTGGTGCTGAGATGCAGCCGGACCGGTGGGATGGGGCAGTTGTCAGCACATTGTTGGTCCAGTCATTGGTCCCCACTGAGGTTGGGCTTTAGTTCGTTGCAGTGGTGCTGGATACAGGGCACCTTGCCCAGTGCAGAAAAGCACACTTTACAAATGGTCCTTGAGCAGTGGGCTGGCACAAGTCCTGGCATGGCCTGATGCAGGAAACTGATGTGAGTGAAGCTTCCAATGAGCCTGGTTTGAGAAAAATGGAAAAAAAACTGCTAATGATAAAGTATGAATTCAAAAATAGAGAAAGAACCTAAGAACATTTTGCATCTTTGGATCCAAAAGCCACTTCACTTAAAATGACAATCAGGTCAAGTCTGCTGTAGGACTTGGCAGCCCATGGTCAAGTGGAAGGGAATTGGGCCTGCACCTGAAAGGTCACAAGTGGGGTGCCTCTGAGCAAGGTATCCAACCCTCATTGCTCCCTGGCAGCAGAGAAGTGCTGTTCACTACTAGTGTGTACAATTGATTAGGTTAAATAGGTTAAATGCAGAGGTCAAATTCACTATCATTGATTGGTATTTGTATCTAATTGATTTATATTTCACAAATGCACAACTTTATAATTAAGAGTCATTTCATATGAGCCTCTCTGCAGGTACATGGCTTGTAGAATAATAGTAAACACCAGTAGTTGGGAGAATAGTGCCACTTTCATTCCCCTCCTGCAGCCTGAATTTCTGTCCTTATATTCTGTAAACTTGGTCAGCTGAAAGTAACATTGCTGGAGCAACTGCAACTGTTAGAATCTGTCTGAAGGCATTTTCAATATTATATTTCCCCAAATATACACTCCATGTAAAGTCAATTATCAGAACACAGAGAGCAGGTAGATAGTCTTTTGGTCTCAGTTTTTATGCATTCACACATTAAGAAAATAATCTGTTACTTCGCATATGGAAACAGCTTATAGTACACCACTGAGCGTCCAATACTTGCCTTTCACAACAATAGAGAGATGGTTGTTTTTGCAGTCAGCACATTACATGCATATAGGGCTCAAAGGCTCAGAGCGGCTGCACAAAGGATCAAGAGGAAAGAGAGAGGATATGAAAGTCAAAGACAAAAATCACAGAGAATAAATAAAGCAGATGAGAAGGGAGACAAAAAAACTTGAAAAAATAATTAAAGTAAGAAAGAAAGTAAGGGAGTGACCATAAGAATGGTCAATGCAAAACCATGTGTGTGTCAGCACGTGAAGGTAAGCAAACTTTCTGCTGATGGCAGTGACTGTCCTTAGTCCCCCACAATGGAGCTGGACAACAAAACAGGCTGCCGAGTCAGCATTTGGATTACTGTGTGTGACTTTTGGCCCTGCACTGTCCCAAAAAGGTCACAGCCAATGGGCAGTCAGAGTTCTGTCTCAACAGCCATGGTTTGGATGTGAATGTATATATATACCATCTCTCACAAGGTCTGCATCTATCACTTTTCTCCAAAGGTCGGTGCATTTCAACCTGCAACACTAATGTAAGTCTCCTCCCAAAACAAAATAATCTAAGTGCTAGAATAGTTGAATATTTAGTGTATTATTGTGGTTTGCCTTTTTTTTAGTGGGGGTGGGGGGTATTATATGGTTTGGAGTTGCTCTCATGTTCAGTAGTTTCCCTTGTGGTGAATTAGATAAGAAATCACTGGTTGGGTTAAGTGAACATGGGGAGATTAATTGTTTTCTGCATAGTTATTGATTATTCTTGTTCTCTTGTATTGACACAATGTTAGAGGTAGTGAGAAAATTAAAAATGGAAAAACATCACTTTTACTAGACACCTAATATTATCCAAACAGCTGACACTACAAATGCCTGCCTGTATACTATTCACTTTTACTTTACTTTTACTAAGTTTCAAACTTTAGCTTTATTTTTTATTATCTTTAGCTCTAGTGATGTAGAAGTGCACTCCAGGGTGAGACCGTGACATCATTGTTGGGTGTTGTACACCATTAGTGATGCTGGGTGTGGTCAGAGGGGAAACCTAGGGTGAACAGTAAAACGTTGATTTTCATCCTGGTTTTTGTCAACTCTTTCAAGCCCTATTCACATACTGAAGCGGCACACAAGAAAATAGATTTTGTTCAATTTCCACTTTTCTAAATACCCACTTTTCTAGTCCCATGTTCCAGACTGTACCATTTACTAATGGCCTTTAGACAGCTATGATGGTGAGAAATGAATATAAATGTTACCCTGGGCAAATAAAGAATTAATCCAGCAAGGAGAATTCTAGAGTATGCTGGGGTACATTGTGTATAAACAGTACTTACCTTGTCCAAAGCCTCATACTGATCTCTGACTTTGTATTTTTTTTCTTTCTAGAACTGATCATGTCTCACTCAGGTGCTCAAGGCAGCATTGGCAGCCATTCTGCCATCGGGCTGCGCAATTTCAAGGTGCTTCTTTATTAAGATGAACCGATCCTACAACAAAACTAATAATGAATTAAATACACTTGACTGCAGTCATCTTGTTTTTCTCTTCAGATATACCTCTATGAGTTTGAGAACTTTCAGGGCCGTAGAATGGACTTGTTTGGAGAGTGTCGCAACCTTTGTGAGAAGGGTTTCGAAAGAATTGGCTCCATCAGGGTGGAGTGTGGACCGTAAGTCTCCAAACATTCCATCTGAATATGCATCAATGGCATTGTGTCTTCCCCTTGAATAGCTGATATTTGTCTTTCTAGTTGGGTGGGTTATGAGCAGCAGAACATGACTGGTGAGATGTTCATTCTGGAGAAGGGAGAGTACCCACGCTGGGACACCTGGTCCAACAGCTACAGATGTGACCGCTTCATGTCCGTTAGACCCATCCGAATGGTGAGTTGGGTTCACTCCAGAATTTTTTTGTTCCACCACATGCATATATGACCACCACCATTTACAACTCACATTTATTTTTCATCATATTCATCTTTTTTTTTGGCACGGAGGACAGTGCTTTTTACAATTGTACATATTTATAGGCCCATCCACTGCCAGCATTTTTGATCAAAGCTTTTAACAGTGTTAACGTTTTTGCTTTATGGGAGATATGGGCTTGGCCTCTAAAACTGTATTTCTTTCAAGTAACCATAATACAAGAAAGTAAAACATTTTTATGGGCAGCCCTTGGCCAACAGGTAATAACCAGCTAGTTCAAATTCCAACTGGTAGAGGGCTGTTTGGTGTTGGGTACTTTGCTCAGGTGCACCCCTGAGCATTAACCCATCCTATTAACACACTACTGGTATGTTAATAGGATGGGTTAAATTTAGAGATCAGACTCACTCTCACTCATTGGTGCATCTTTAAATAAAACTCATTCTAATTCCAATTCAAATTCTAAAACGTACAACTGACACTATCCCTGTATGAGAAGTGGAAACAGTCACTAATTGAAACATAATTTTCTTGTAGGACCCCCAGGACCACAAGATTTGCCTATATGAAAGTGCAAACTTTGAGGGTCGAAAGATGGAAGTGTGCGATGAGGATATTCCAAGCCTGTGGTCTTATGGTTTTCAGGACCGCGTTGCCAGCATTCAGGTCACTGGTGGAACGTATGTCACATCCACCTGTCTCTCTTGGGTTGTTTTGGAAAAAGCTGTGTGGCTTAAGGGTTAAAACAACTGATATAAAGCGGCAAAACAAGCAATATTGTGTAATATCATCAAGGAAATATCTCCTGGATGTGTAGAAAAAAATCAAGGTTAGTGACAAGAATGAATAAAAGTAACATTAACCTCAATTAGTTAAGCAGTCAACTCTTGATCAATGTTAGGAGACATTTTATTATTAATTCGCCCTTCATGGACATACTGCACATACTGCATATGCAAGCTGTTTTTTCATATCCTATACATATTGCATGTTGTACATATTTTGCATCTTAGTTTTATGTATATATGAACTTATATTTAATTTTAAATTATATTTTTACATTTTGTATTGTCTCTTTTTGCTTATTGTTACACTAATTGATTTTCTTAACTTTATTTGTCTCAGTGTTGATCCCGATAATCATATCTTCTTATTACATTGTTTGGAATGCACCAACACACCCAAGCAAATTCCTTGGATGTTTATATAAAACAGTTACTAATACTGATTTATGTTTCACATCTGTTTATCTCTACTTCTCCACACAGCTGGGTGGGATACCAGTACCCTGGCTACCGTGGCTACCAGTATGTATTTGAAATTGGCTCTTACAAACACTGGAACGAGTGGGGAGCCCACCACCCCCAGATCCAGTCCATCCGCAGGGTGAGAGACATGCAGACACATCGCAGGGGCTGCTTTGAGATGACCGCATAGAGTCCAGAAGACTGTGGGCTAACAGGAGGGAGTAGCAAGGGGCGCTAAACATCCCTTGGAATTTCTTCAACAGCCTTTTAGTCACAAAAGCTAATGGCTTTTGAATATTGTTACTGCTTTTACTGGTAGGATTTGGGAGTATGTGCCATCATGAATGATTCAGAATGGGATGAGAAATTCTGATTGTCACAGGCTGTGAGAGTAACTGTAACGCTGGTAAAAACAGTATCAGTGCTCTCTGTCTTCAAACCTCATACAGATATGATTTATTATATTTATGAAATAGATGAATAAAGAGGATTAGTCAATTTAAGTGCATAGTTTGTGTTTATTAGTTTGTGTCAAAGCAATTTAAAACTATCCCTAAAAAAACGGAATTTATTTTGTTTTATTTACTTTTATTTACCAATGCGTTTCAAGCTGATGATGCCAATAAGCATGTTCATCAAAGTGCTCTTCCTCTCCTGTGATCTACAGTTTGAAGGATAGAGTGGTCATACTGTGTCACTCCTCACAAAGTATTACCATGGACAGCTCTCAGCTCTGCACATGCCCTGCAGTGAGTTTACCAGGCAGAGGGAGGCACTATGTCCTCACCTCAGAGACTGAAGGAGGGCACTGTCTGGCCAGTCTGTGATTAAACATGTGAGATGTGGCTGTGCAGGGTTGTTTTTAATGCAAATAGCTTGTGGCTGAATAACCTGTTTCCAGCTCACCGATGGAGCTGTTCAGAACACGAGTGTGTTACTTTTTCTCAGGGATGCTGGCATCTGGAAAGCAAATTTCCAACAGGAAAAAAAAATAAAAAATATAAGATTGAAAACAGTCTAATCTCATTTGTGTTTTATTAGAAAACATAGACAGCCTTTGTTTTTCATTACATAATGACAATGAATGAGATTTGAACATTTTAATGTTTTATGTAATTGTCTTTATCTAATGGTAAGTAATATTTTTTAAAACAATTAATTACTTGACTATTAGATTTTGAAGAGGAGTGGTTGTATTGATAAACCTGGAATAAGAATGAGACCACACAAGAGTTCTACATGCATCACAATAAGTTGTTCTTGTTGATTTCCTTCGGGATTTATATTCGGGATGCTTGTAAATGAGAAAAAAATAACTTCATGTGAGTGAATTTAAAACGCTTTCTAGTTTCTCAGTATACAGTGATTTATCTCAGAGGATCTCTGATTTATAATGATCTTAAGATTGTTGTTTTTCATCAAGTGCAAAGCAACAAGGAAACACTGGACCTCTTCAAGAGGATACAGACAACATTTATGTACCCACACTGTCAGAAATAGGGGTATTATCAAAGTACATACAGTATAGTTTTTAATTGCCCAAAAGGTACATATGTGTTTCAAAGCAATACAAGGTGTACAAATGCATATTCTGTCTGCTGTAGAGGAGCAAGTTGAAAAATAACTTTTTATACTGTAAATGGCTTTTGAAGGACTTTTCCATGTGTGTTATTGTTTGATCACTGTAGTAAAAAAGCAGCATTAGGAAAAAAAACCCAGTTAAAAACAGAGGTACTTTCCCTCGTAGCCAGTATTGTGTTAAGTCATAATGCACTTCTGGTACAATGTAAATTGAGCCTTTATTTGTACACAAATACACCCCCTTTCAAAAGAAATCACTATAAATGCATTTTAAATGCAAATAGTGCTGTATTTCTATCACTATCATTCTGTGCAATCAGTTTTAACATCACATGTGATGTTAAGTTTATCATTAAACTCAATTTTTATTTTTCAAACTAAAAATACTTACAGGAAGAATATTACATTTCTGCCACTCACTGCTTTTCAATTGTTCGCACTGGTTCTTTAAATGCATTGATTGCTTTTAAATAGTAACTTTATAGTATATGTCAATGTTGTTAACGCACACACTTCTGTTGACATCAAGTACCAAAAAAAGGGGAATATAAATACCATTTTACATAAAATCAGGACATATGACAATATTTCATTCTAGCTTTCGGTTTTCTAAACTAAGTGAAGCAGACACCTGCAGTGTGCTGATTTCAATCTGATCTCCAATCTCTTTATCATGTTGTTTCTGCATCCCATAATACATCTTTTAAAACCCAGTTCACATGCAACTTAAATAGGCATAAATAGGCTACATTATTTTAAATCTCAACACACATCAGACAGGGGCAGAAATGAGAGATGTGGTCACATCCACTGTGGAGGGCCCATTTTCTTTGTTTGGTTTGTTTTGGTTTTTTGGCATGCCCACTATAGCACCAAGATGAAAATATCTCAGGTTTTTGGAATGCAGTCAGTGCTTTTAATGTGTCTTTTGATACTAGCACCAAATAAGTAGGTCAAACTGGTCTTTGATGAAATATGCTCTGAACACCCCATCACAGATGCTGCCAGTTTTCTTTTCTTTTCTTTTCTTTTCTTTTCTTTTCTTTTCTTTTCTTTTCTTTTCTTTTCTTTTCAAACATGCATTAAACAGAAAAGTTAGGGTAAGTGAATCTATTGTCTCTGTTTTGATTTATGTTTCTCTGCAGATTCACTGTCACTTTATTGTCATCTGTTCCCAGATTTTTGATGCAAAGGTAACAACAGATGTACAGTAACAAAAGTGCAACCCAACAAGAAACAAGCCCCTTTCTTAAATCATCTCCCACAGCCTCCATGTGTTCTTCAGGCTTTTTTGGACACTGCATGTGAATGGTCCCATATGTAGTTTGGGCAAGGGCCTTGCTTTACAGAGGCTGCCATCTTGCACTGCCATGTTTCTACAGCAGAAAAATGACAAACCAGTGAGAAGGTGTCTTAACAGTGGATGCTTGCTACACAAACTAAAATGAATCACATCCTTGGATGGAGGAAACCATTTGTGTCAATATGTAGCCTCATTATTAAATGTTGCAAATCCACACTTATACACCAACACAGTTTACCTACGTACATACATACACCATTTTAAGTGGTTATTTGTGACTACTGGCTACTGAGAAATGTGTTCCTGTGTGGCCACGCAGGTGGAGGTGCACGAGCAGGTGACGAGGCGCGCAGTCTGTCGGCCACGGGATTTGGATTAAATCGCTTGCAGGGGAGAAAGAGAGCCGATGAGCCTCGAGCAGGGGAGGAGGGAGAAAGCCGAGGGCTGATTTTTATCTTTTACCGTATCGAGAGAGGAAGGGGGTGGAAGAGGAGGAGGAGGAGGAGGAGGAGGAGGAGGCAGGGAGAATGAGTTATTCTTGTAGCAACACAGAAGCCCGTCTGCTGCGGTGTATAAGCCAGCGCGTCACTAACGGCTTCGACCGACGCAAGTAAATCTGCTGCGACGACGTCGAGAGCATCAGAGAGCCAGATACAAGCCTCCGTTCCCGTCAGGTCGCTCCACCAACAGCCTTCTTCTGCTGGACATGAAAGTGCAGCAAGGCTGCAACTCGCCAAACATGGGGATCCCGGTCAGAACCGAAGAAGAGCTGCGCAGAAATACCGTAATAACGCCCGAGGATGTGTTGGGGCTGCAGAAGATCACCAAGGGTAAGTGACCTGCTCCTGTGACTGGGACTATGAGAAGAACAGTTGGAGCCTCATACAGTTAGAGGGGATTACTGAACACACAGATACTGCTGCGTCCTATCCGTCAGGGCCCTCTCTGTTTATACCGTAGCTCAACATTATCACACTTTTCATTGGGTTCTTTGCTCTCGTACCATGGACAGCGCACTCTGTGACTCTGTACTCGGTTAAACAGCTTCATACGCTCCTTTTGCTCCTCACGCCTCGTTATATCCTCTGCATGAGTTCACGTTTGTGGGTATGTGCATCTCTTCATGTCTCAGTGTGTGGGCATTAAAAAAAAGGATACTGATCGCGACTTTATATTTTACTTCTAAAACAATTGTCTTATTAAATTAAAATAAATAAATAAATAAAAGGCTGTGACACATACTCACCTCACTGCACCTGTGGCTCCGAGGTAACAGGTGGCCAGAGATGGGATCCGCTGATTATAGCTCCTCACCAACAGTAGTCAACTGTAACGAACACAGTGGAATAATACCATCAGTCTGTTGTTTAATGCATTATTGTATGGTCTCTGTTTTCATACTATGTCACGGCATGTTTATACGCTGGTTTTGTAACTTGGAAGTCTGTCTCAAAGTTACTACATAATGTTTTACAGTGTTGCACGATTTTGATTTGGATTTATGAACATGTTTTACTCCCAAGTTCAGTCAGGTTTCTGTTTGTGGAGGTGACATTAAGTAAGAAGATACAATTACATCCATATCTATGGCCTGTAATCAAATAAACAAAAGAAGTGTGATTTGTATGTATGATGGTATGAATCATTATTCAAATTAACAAAAGCAATCTTGGCTAAACATTCAAGTACAAGCTTTTTTGAAGCTTTTCATCTCACAAGATGGCCTAATGTGAGCAAACGCTATATCACAGTGACTGTGAGAGGTGTTGAAAGCCCCAGAAAAAATATTATTGTGGAGCTTTTTTGACCCTACCCATACAAATTTCTGAATGCATATCATGAAATAAACTCCAGTCAGATTAAAATCAGTTAATTTTATTATATCATGATGGTGTAGTAATCTCTGCTTGCCACTGACAAATAATCTGGATTATGTCAGGAGTGCTGTAGAGTGCATTCTTCTCAGGTAATTAATGACCCTGCAGTCAAAGTTGGAGTATAAATATCACATTAAAATTTATTTGTTTCATTATTGAGCCATACATTTACTGGCTCTTCTCTGCAGTATATGAAAACCACAAAAAAAACAGTGGATGGTCAAAGGTGGCTCCTTTATTCTGTAAATAACTACATTTGGTTACTTTATTATTTGAGTATATATAAATGCACTAAATGTTAAATCTCTCTCCTTGATTCTCGTCAAATTTATTCCCCCCAAGGCCCAAACATTTTAAATGACAGACCATATAAAAGATCCACACCACAGAGATAAGCACAGACTGCTGTGCAATTCAGAATCATCATTTTCTGCTGCAAGAGAAAGAAAATTGCAGTGGGAAAAGGGAGAAGCAGAAAATGCCTCTTCCTGCAGTGTAAATGACTTTTCCAGTTGTGCTTTTGGGAGGTAAATACCACCATTTTGGGGCAGCCAAGCTCCAGTCTGTCACGGTGGTTCAGCACTGATAAGCGAGGCACAGCGCATCATTGTCACACAGGCAGAGAGGAGAAGGAACATAATCCAGGCAGATGAGAAGCCCTGCTCTGATATGAAAAATGGCACATTGTCTATCACTTTACTGTGTACACGAGGGATGATTTATGATATGCAGTCTGAAAATAACACAGAAATACTGCTGCTGACAAATAATTCTTACATTTCTTATTTTTGACCTTATAATAGCAATATTTACTGATGACAATAAAAGTGGGAAATATTGATGATTGGTTACATTTTACGGTGAAACTGTTTATAGCCCTGTTATGGACAGTTGTCCCTCCACATATGTTGGGGGAATGGAGAGAACAGTCAGTCATGAAATATCTGAATTTCCAGATGATAAAAAGCACAATCCAGACTTCTAAAAATGCTCTTTGGTCATTTACATTTATATACACATATGAAGAAACAGTTGTTTCTTTTTTACTGGAACAACACCACAGACCTACAGACCTACAGACAGAGATAGTGTACTTAGGTGTTGCTCCATTATTTTAAAGCCATCATATTCAAATATTGATTAATTTGTAATTACTCTATCGTCTTTCACTTCTATGCTCATACCTCATTCTTGTCCCTTCCAATGTTCAAATTTAGGCCAAATTTTAATATTAAACTTTTCCTTGTCAATAATTTGCAAATGTTATAGCTCCCAAAAGATGATATACTGCATTCTACTAGCATATGCACCATCCACCATAGTTGATTTTTATTTTTAAAATTAATTATTATAATACATAAAAATCGAATAGAATAATTATTTTTCAAATATATGTCCAATTTCCATCATTTCATTTTAAATAAACTGCATTTTGTGGCTTGATTTACTGGAAAAAAACAACAGGATATTATATTGTGAACTTTATTTGGCACAATTAAATGCAGCTTTATGTAATCCCTTCCCTAGAGAGCTTATGTTTTTGACTGTGTTTTTCTGTCTGTCTGCTTGTGAGCAACATGTCTTATTTTCTTGTACTTTAATTTGATACTCTTTAGCTCCAGCACCTCAGCTAAGTCTTTCTACCAAGTGAGAGGTGCTTATCTCTGTGACTGAGCAGCATAACTCAAAATGATGGAAGGAAGAATTATTTTGCTCCAAGGAATTACAGGTTTGATTTTTTTGGTGGAGATCTGCTTATGGGTCTCTTGCAAGATAGGAGATTGATATTGATACTGTGGGGAAACTGAGTGACCTTGGTGGAAGTTTACCCTCTCTGAGCATGGGATTTTTAAACCGGGTGAAGCTGCTAAAAATAAAGGGATTAACACCATTCCCAATGCCAGTAGTTGCTCTGTCCTGTGGTGTTTCTTCATCCCTGCATCAGAAATGCACTGTAAGCCAAACAAGTCAGTGAAAAAAACAACAACATCATGGAGCTTAGAGACATTGTTACAGTGGTTACTATTTTGTGGCATTTACCTCAGTCTCTTTCACAATCGATCATTCAGTTGGTCCGACTGTTGAACCCACGATGATTGAAGATACGGGGGCAAAAGACTGCAGTCACAGTTCCAATAATTACCAGTCATCCAAAAAAGTCACAGTCTTATCTCAAAGGTCTTCAGTGTTGCATTAAGTTGTATTTACTAAAATAGTCAGTACATTAGTAAAGAATGACAACAGATTGTTTTAGAGATGTTCTCTCTCCAAGACATCTCCATACCTCCACACGTACTATGTCATCTGGACCAACTGCCTTTCAACTCTTCATTCTCTTCAGAGATGCCCTCACTTACTCCCATGTACTTCCTGAGCCCCGCCCCCATCTGTCCTCAATTCTCTCTCTCTCTCAATTTCTACATTCATCGGATCTTTAAAATACTTATCTTATCTTATCTTATCTTAACACTGTTCTCACTCTGTTCACTTGTTAGTACATCTCATCTCTAATCTGCTACACATCCTCTCCAGTTCTGCCCCTCTGTGGATACAAGTCATTTTCTCCTTCATCAAAGTCCAGCCTTTCATACACCCGTCACACACCTCACTTGCAGCACACCAAGACTCCCAGTACTCCTTCTTACTTTCTTCATCTCCCTTGCTGTCCCACTTTTTCTTTACCATCCTCTTCCTTCAGATGCATTCCTGTACTTCATCATTTGACTACAAAGTTTGCTTGTCTCTGTTGCTGTATCCCTCACCACTTCAACTGTACTCTCCCAGTCATCTGGTAACTCTTCACTGCCTCCCAGAGCCTGTTGCAACTCCTTTCTGAATTCTGTGCAGCTTTCTTCTTCTTCTTCTTCTTCTTCTTCTTCTTCTTCTTCTTCTTCTTCTTCTTCTTCTTCTTCTTCTTCTTCTTCTTGACACCATTGACATTCAGGAAAGCGACAGCTGGGAACTGAGAGCATACAGTACATGCTTGAGAGGAGATGAAAACTGGAATTATGAGAATAAAACTACAAATGAAGCAACAGAGTTGTCTTCCTCCCTAAACTTACATTAGAGCTCCAGTGGAGATTGTGCCTCTAGTTTTTACTAAAATTAAACTAAAATTGTATATGTGATTTGTGTTTCCTGTGGCTTTTAGGTTGGAAAAAAAGCACCAAAACATTAACAAAAATCTATATATTCAATTTATTTTTTTGATTATAACATAGTTTGGTTGAAACTGCGACTGCCCCACCTGCTCTACATCTGATGAATTTTCAAAATTATATTAAACAGCAGTGACACTGAACAGAGAGCAGTACACTCAATTCTGTGTTTGCTGTTTCCTGCACAGCCTTGTGCATAAGGCTTCATAAAAACATATATATAACTTTTCACATAAGAAAACAAGTACTTGCTTTACTCCCGCTCTGAATTTACATTCACTCAGTTGCTGCTACAGAGAAACAAATAAGAGCATCCGAATTATTGCAGTTTGTTTTAGTCACTTGTTATACTAAGATATTTTAAGTGTGACCTTGGACAATCAGTAGGAGCATGAATCACACATTTGATTATTTGCTTGCAGAGTTAGGCTTTTCCATAGAAAATATTTTAAAGTCACAATTTCTCATTCCCTCGTACTGTATTTTTGCTAATTATACAGAATTTATCGGTTTGCGTGTGTCTTTCAGAATATGTCTGTCAAACTAAAAAAAAAACTTGAACTGCACTATTTGAGTCATTTGGTCAAATAAATGCATGATGATGGTGCACATTCTTCATTAGCATTAACTCTAATGAGGCAGAACCTAATTTCTGAGAAACTGATTGTTTAGGGCTAAGATTTGAATTGTGGTTCAATTCAATTCAATTCAATTCAGTTCAGTTCAATTCAATTCAATTCAATTCAATTCAATTCAATTCTTATTTGTATTCTTATTATATAGTGTAATATTACAAAGGGTTACCTGCACAGACACAACAGATTGTTAGTGATTATTTTAAAACCTGTTGACCCTTCAGTACATTTAAATTCAGGCCGCATTTCCAAGTAATACAAGTCATTGAAGGTCACATATTATACAACAGACTAGATATCACATTAAAAATAGATAAATTAATACAAATAAAAACAGAGAATTAAAGGCGTTCAGAGATTGCATTCTTGTACCAGTGGTGAATTTGATGTTACAGGTCAGAAAGAAGGTGAATCACATTTGTCTGTCCTGTCCTAATTGTTTTTTTTAGTTGCGATGGTTAAGATCTTATGTACTGTATGTCACAATATAGCATAATATGCTATATAGTGACATACATAAGATCTTATGTTACTCATAAAACCAGGTATGTTTTTTTTACTCAGTGATGTAGGCCAGAGATAGATAAGAGGTAAGAATCTGATCTGCATTCAGATGTTCAGAATTCAACCTCTCCATGAACCTCACCGTTTGCCAGTTTGCCTACAGGTACTATGAAGTGGGAGACATGAAACAGCCTGCCATACACAGGTGCACTCTATATTACAGTTTAATGATAATATCACGAGCTGCCTTGGGTTATGGATTATTTTAATGGGAAGTAAACATGTCTGCATTGTTTTTTCTCATGTTGTGGTAATAATTCAACACATAAAGTCGACACTCCCAGCCCTGAGTGCAGACCACAAAGTCAAATGAATAGAAGAAGACATGTGAAGTCAATCTCCTGTGGCTGAAAGTCTGTAACTATGGTGCTAATCTCGGGGATTAAGGCACTATAATTGGTAGCTTGCTTGCTCTTCATGGATGCCACTTTGGTGTCTGACAACCTCTATAAATCTGAATACAAGAACACAGTATGACTCATGAGTGGTTTCAAATTTTATTCCCAGTGACTGCTGCCAAAGGGATCTTTTCAAGACTGTATTGGTTATTTTGCAGTGGAAAAAAGTAATAATGTACAGTATATAATTTGCTGTTCATTTTTAGATCCATGATTGATGTGTTTGGACATCAATCATAGTCAATAGTCAATTGTAGACACTCAACAAAATTATACGATTGTGTTTACCTATTTATTTCTGTAACTAGGGACAGTAATGAACCTTCTCATGCAAATGTGACAGATTGTAGCCATAGGCCAATTTCCATCTGTAGTCCCTCAGCAAGTTGCAGCCACAAATAGGTACAAAACACATCAAAAACAACAAAATAAGTGCCAGTGGGGATTGCACATTGCCCTGTGTAGTGCATTGGCAATTGCAGTTTCTGTTATTGCACATTGTCCTTTGTAACTGTATGTATACGTCCAGATAGCTTGCATATCATAGGTTTGAAAAGGAAGAATGGGAGAAGAACACGTAGTGGGTAATTGTGGCAGATCATGTGCGGAGAGTTTATATTTTTCTTCACAAGAACAGTACATCAGATAATAACCTGTCATCTGCTTTACTGTTGAACCAAAATATTCTGCATCAAATCGACACATTGCTTTTGCCTCAGCACTTCAGGCTGGTGAAATCAGATGAGAGGTATAGGCCCTAGCTCGGAGGAAGCCTCAGGTTTTTCTTCGTCAGATTTGCATACCACTCATGTGAAACCCAAGACACACTCCTCTGATACGATGCTGCACCTTGTTGTTGCAGAGCAGCCAGGTGGATGAGGGGAAGGGAAAAGACAGGCTAATCGAGCTGGCATGCTATCACAAGAAGCGTTGCTAGGTGACAGTGTTGAAGGAAGTGAAGTGGAGCACTCGGTGTGTGTGTGTGTATGAAAAAAATAATAATTACAGTGTTCTTTACTTAGATGTATTAAAGGTTAATTTAAAAACACTACATAAGTTGTGTTTCAACAATGTCAATTACTGTAGTTTATTTTATGAAAAAATGTATATGCATATTACACTATTTATAGTTGTAACCAGTGTGAACCCAGTGATGAACACTAACAATGATGTGAGGAGATTTGAGCCTTTAGATGATGCACAAGATTTTAAATGTGAACAGTGTTAGAAGATCTATGACTAAGGTTTTTGCTGGTGTCTGTTTGTGAGCAGCATTACTCAAAAAGCCAAGGGGAAATTTTAATGACATTTTTTGATGTGTGTTATGGCCCAAGTAACCCAGGCAGAGATTTGCACACTATGGGTGCCTTCTCTTTTCTATTTTTGTGTGGCACTGCAATAGTCCGCAGTGTTTTAAAAGGTAATGCATACTTTGATATCAAGATCCACGAGGAGCACTGATAAAGCTCTCAATGCTCTGCAGGTGACAAGGTTCTTAAAGTCATCCCTGGTGGACAGTATTTTGTATATATTGACAATTCAAAGGATCGAATAATCACTGGCACGTTCTCTGTCACAGGTTAAGAACAAGACATTGTCAGTGATACTGTGGTTCCAGGCTCACAATGTTTTAATGAAACAGTTTTATCCAGCTCACTTTACGCTGCTATTAAAACTTATTTCACACGCTGTGTTACATAGATTAGGGCTATTTTACACGAGTTACTTTTTTATGCAAAGTGACAGGTATTGTGACCTGTACTTCAAGAAAAACTCTATAAATATCTTCAAGGAGGTGGCTAAAGCTTATGTGGACCATCTGCTTCCTAACCAACAAGCAACAGTATGAAAGTGACTGAAGACACAAATGCTTTTATTTGTGTGTGTTCGGACGTTCGTGTTGCTGTTGATACTTGCCATTTTTCCTGGCTGTTATTTTTTAATGTGTTACATGAAAGCATCAGTAAGAAAGACACTGCAATGCTTATGCAACATACAGACTCCCAATAACTGTCCTTAAAATAACCCTAACAGGATATAGGGGTATGTGTGTGCGCATGTGTGTGCGCATGTGTGTGCATGTGTGTGTGTGTGTGTGTGTTTCACAATCAGCCTGTCCATGTGATGGTAAAACACAATAAGCCTCTTAGGTCTAATCCTGCCCCATTGGAAGGGGAGTGTCTCTCTTTTTCACACACACACACACAGAGTGAGGATACTCTTACACACTAGGTTCAACAATCCTGCTGTTCAATGCAAACAAAGTCTGTTATAAAAAGGTAATAACAAGAGCAAATAAATATTATGAAGCAAACAAACCAATACAGGAGTCAGGAGGTTCAAGGGTGTACTTTGTGTTGACATACAGTATGTGCCCCCCCCCCCCCCCCCCATGATATCTACGGTATGTACATGGACTATCTTCCTTTAGTTGAAAGGTTTACCACGTCGTACTTAGTTGTGATCTGTTCTGTGACTAGTAAAGATAGGTGACCTTGAAGAGGCACTTTGTTACAATGGCTTTGATCAGGAAAATAATGAAGCCCCCGTATGTAACATAACCACAACAAAAAGAAAAATCAGTAGGCAATAAAATCAAATCACCTCAGTCAAACAATAAAAATATATCACAGCATGGGAGATAATATATAAAAGCTACATTTCCACACAGTAAAGTGCACTGTCACCACCATAAAACAAGAATAATGTGGTGTTTAGCACTGAGCTTAAAATTTGAAATATATAGTAGTAGTACTAGTAGTAGTAGTAGTAGTAGTAGTAGACAGTCATCAGAGACTGAATTGATTTTGTTTAATATAATGCACTGTATAGTAGTTATCAGTGTTTGACTCTGATCACTAACAGTAAAATCAGGTATTACGTGTGTGTGAATTGTAATATATTAGACTATAGTTATAAAGTATATACATAAATATATAAAAAGTAAATAATAAATATAATAATGACAGTATAATAAAGTCAACATAACATAAAGTGGTTGGAATCCATATTACAAAGACAAGTTTTTTTATTTTTAGTATAAAAGTCCTTTTTTTTTATTTAAAATTGAACTGATGTGCAAGTCCAGTGTATAACATTTAGGAGGGTCTATTGGCAGAATCTAAATATAATACACTAATATGTGTTATAGTATAAGTGTATAATTGAAACAAAAATCTTTTGGTGTTCACAGGCTTAGAATCAGACTTATATATGTACTTTAGCCAAGGGTCTTTACAGAGAAGGTCACTGTTGGTCCCTGTTGCTCTTTGAAAACAGAGGTGTGAGTGGAGGATTCCTTTATTTATTACATTTACATTCTTACCACTGGAAGTCACATTCTAAAACACTGGGTCTTTAACTTCCGAATTAGCTGTTTGACAGAAAATGATATATAATGTTTCTGTCTGGTTTAATAGTCCACTTAGAGAGCTTGTTGTTATTGCTGTCATGTTTGGCATTTATTACTGTGAGGTCACAGTAGTGAGGATCCAAATACACTTTAATGAAACATTCTAAATGCTTCTGTCTGTCTCTTTCCAGATTATCTTTGTTCTCCAGAGGAAAATGTACACATGATCGACTTCACCAGGTTTAAGATCCGTGACATGGAGACAGGGACAGTCCTGTTTGAGATCACTAAGCCTCCAACACCAGGTCAACTTCAAACCTCACCTACGACATAGCTATAGTATATGTAGATGTATTACTCATGCAGAAGCTTGTGCAGGCTGAATCAATGTTGAGTTTCGTCGTGCCTCATTTTTCTTGTCCTTAATGATGTTTCAGTTGATATTACAATGAAACAATATTTATAATAATAGTAATGTGATACTGTGATGGACTGGCGAACTGTCCAGGGTGTACCCTGCCTCTCGCCCCATGTTAGCTGGAGATAGGCACCAGCGTCCCCCCCCACGACCCTTAGTGGATAAAGCGGTAGAAAATGAGTGAGTGAGTGAATGAGTGAGTGAGTGAGTGAGTGAGTGAGTGAATGAGTGAGTGAGTGAGTGAGTGAGTGAGTGAGTGAGTGAGTAATGTGATAAAAAAAAAAAATTATGTCACCTTATATTTCTCTCTTTAGCAGGTGGTAAAAAGAACTGTGACCCTAACGCTGGCCGCTTTGTCCGATACCAGTTCACCCCAGCCTTCCTGCAGTTGCGGCAGGTTGGAGCCACGTAAGTTCAGCGTGTCTCCCATAAACATTAAATAAATATAGATATGTGTTCCTGGATAAGCACATTGATGCAAAGATGTATATTTGCCACCAGCAGACACGTAACACACGTAGGAGGTGTGTTTGCAGAGGCTTCAGTGTGTGTGGCGACAGGCTGGCACTGATGAGTGTGAACATGCATGGACAGAGCAGAGCAGAGCAGCCCACCCGCTGAGTCAGGCACCAAATAGCTGTCAGTGCTCCTGAGCAGTGATCAGTGATTTTCATCAGACTCCTACTCAATGTGCATATTTCAGTCCAACCTACATCTGATTTGACTGATATACTGTAGATCATCTATTCATTAATATTAAACACAATATGTCCTTACTATTTTGTCCTAGAAGTTCAGTGAAAGTACATTTTACTTTACTTTTTCCCCTTTTTTTGAACATATTTTTCTCTTTCAAATTATATTATTTTTTAAATTACATCCCATAACACAGATTAAGCCTACAAGCCCCACCCAAATCACTGTGATTTTTGCTGTACACCAGTCTTTAGCTATCATGTCTTCCAGTGACATTCCCATGCTGCGCACAAAAAGGGATTTGTTTTATATCAGACAGAGCTGAGTCAACAGATGTTGCAGTGATGCCTATGCATACGGATACGTTAACTCTTAATCTGAATTAAGTTTTCGACAGTATTATAATCTGATGGCTCATTTGCACTGCTTCGTTGGATTATGTTATAACCATGCTTCCTACTATAAACTAGAAACTAACCAGTTTAATTTAATCCAAAAGTTTGTATTTACATGTGGCTTCCATGTTGGTGAGTTGTTTTTCTGCCCGTGTCTTTGCAGGGTGGAGTTCACTGTGGGTGACACCCCCATCAACAACTTCCGCATGATTGAGAGACACTACTTCCGCGATCAGTTGCTCAAGAGTTTTGATTTCGAGTTTGGCTTCTGTATGCCCAGCAGCAAGAACACATGCGAGCACATCTATGAGTTCCCCGCACTGTCAGAGGAAATCAGTGAGTGTCACACGCACTTCAACACTAACACACAGTCACAAGTAGACAGCCAGCTCTAACGGGATTTGATTTTATTTTATTTTTTTTTTTTCTGTTAGTGCGTGAGATGATCCTGCATCCATACGAGACACAGTCTGACAGCTTCTACTTTGTGGACAACAAGTTGGTGATGCACAACAAGGCAGATTACTCCTACAGTGGGGGGCCATAGAAGACCTCCACCCTTTCCTATTCCCTGTTCCAGACATTTTTTCATGACCCAGGCTAAACTTCAGGACCAGAAGCAGAATATGAACTGAGGGACAAATGGCTGGCATTAAACACTCTAGTCTCCCTGTCAAATCCATGTATTTCCATTCAAGTACTCAGCCGCCTGACCAGTCTCTTTCCTCTCTCAGCATCTTTGCAGGAACACTGAATTCTGCCACTCTGAATCAGTGTGTGTTTGTGTGTGTGTGTGTGTGTGTGTGTGCGAGAGTGTGTGGGTAGTAAGCACATGCAGTGTCTGTACATACTGTTGATTTCAGTCTGTACATGTTGGGTTCACTTGCTCATCAGGAAAACCCTGAATCATTTACATCGTAGACTACGTGTTTTTATAGATGTTAAAGAAGACACTGAGTCCTGAACCACACAATGAGACACAGAGAAATGAAGCTACCCTAAAAAAAAGTTTAATAATTAATCCATTTGTATGTATATTTATATAGTTTGTATAGGAATCTCATTACATTTCTACTCCTGAGGGTTCTTGGATTTGTAGTAGCACACACCTGAATGAGTCTGTCCTCCACAGATCAGCTTTGTCTATGTTAATACATCAGTTGTTTTATGTTTTCATGTTGATAGTACTACTATACATCAGGAGTATTTTTTAATGAATAGCCATTTTGAAGTGTCAGAAAACCATCATTAGCCAAGTGTCAAAAAATCCACATACCAATTTTGATATCCAGTATGTTCTCTGTAGTTCTGAGCACGATGTATACTTTATGATATATGATTTAAAATTAAAAAGTATGTAAAGTTTTAAAAGTTCAAATAACAATAAATATGTTTTTCTTTTTTTTTTTCCAAAATCTTGGTATTCATGTTTTTACACAAAGGATCAAACGTTACATTGAGCAAATAAATAGAAGAAAATAAGGCTAACTTGCTGGGTGGTGATTCGTGCTTCTGCTGACCAACAGTTTTAATGTACACAATTTTACACATACAACAGGGACATGTTGACTTTAAAGTACTTCAAAATACTTAAAACAGTCCAGGTGAATGTGTGCCCAATTTATAAGGATTCAGTTATTACACATTCACTAGGCAAAACTTGAGGTCACAATGACTTTGGCCTTTAAAGCCTAACTATTATCTTGTTTCACCACATCTACAAGTGACAAAGAATATGGATTTATTCCAAAATTATTCTAAATATATATAACTTTGACATTAATTTCCATCCAGTTCAAATCTTTATTTCTCCCTGCTTATAAAAGCCAATGTTTAACAAACAAGCAATAATATATACTCAAAATTCAGTGTCCTGTATAATCCGACTAAAAGAACATTTTTTTGGTCATTATTTTAAAGTTCCTTCAGTAAACAAGTTAAAATGTTAATTTCTATAATTAAACTGTTAAATTTCTCCAACTTCAAAGAAAGAAAATTACCTTCAAAGTCAGATTTAAGGTGACAAAAGAAAAACTTACCTTCTTCTGCAGCCTTCGAGGATAAACCCCTGCACGAATATCGTCCTGGGGTGAATGTCGAACATCTACATGAAGTAAGCAAAAAACATCAGTACTTAAAAAATGCTTAGAGTGATTGTAGAAATAATAATGATAATAATAATAAATTGAATGTGTAAAGCAAACTTTAAAAATTAAATAATATCTGCAAGTGCCTGGTTCCCCCTTATTATCAGGTTCATTAATATGAGAGAGCAAGCTGTAGGTCACAGTGTCTTTGCTGCCATCTTCAGTGACAACAGCGTTACTACACTGACACCACATCACCACCTACAGCATCATGATTGCATTACAGAAGAGCCAATAGCTGTAAATAGCTGTTTACAATACAAAATCCAAATATAACATCATATTGTTTAAGACTCGGGTGTCAGATCAGAGACTGACTGACGATTGCAGCTGATTTTGTGTTGCAGTCTGTGCATCGTAAGACGCATATAGCAGAGAATATCATCTAATGTTGGGCCAGTTTGAGTTGTTTATGCTCTTATACGAAAGAACAAAACTTATATATGCTTGAATAAATAATGATCAGATATTTTAAAAAGTGGAAAAATCAAATGTACAAATATATTAATGCATCAAAAAGAGATCAACTTTGTACCATTCATATTGAATTCAGTAGTGAAAACTTATTTACAAAAGACAAAACAGAATGTGTTTTATTGATTTTTACCACAGGAGATTGTTAGTCAATAAATGCAGTTTTTAAACAGATAAATAAATATGTATTGAAACTGACAAAGGATATCAAAAGAGTTATGCTTTTTTTTTTTATCAGATGAACTTACTTGATTACAGTGGACATTAACACACAGAGTAGCACAGTGGTAAACACGGGATCACTTGGCTTAAACAATCACCAAGCTAATACTTTGGTACAAGCTGCTTGTTACAGTATTCCAAATGTCATACAGTAATCAGTAGTCACATCTTTAGATTAAGGAGATAGATGTGGTACAGGAGGTCTGATACCCAGCCAAGTTGTCCATCCCTGAGTACGCCACAGGATACAGTCCATTCAAACAGCTGTGCTGCTCTACACTTTGTCCACAGCCTGTGTCCTCATCCTCATTCTGTTCTTTACACTGGTTGGCAGCAGTCTCGTCTGAAGTGTGACTGACCGGCGTTATGACCGGCAGGCAGCTGGTCTGGATGTGAGGGTCCTGCAGGGCAGAGGGTGTGGACAGTATGTTGGTGGAAACTTGAGGATCAGACACTGGGCTGTCCTCCCTCAACTCCTCCCATATGTTGCCTAAAACCAAAAGGGAGACTTCAGGTGTGTTTTGTCAGAATGTTTTAAAACAAATTAATGTTGGATGTATATTGTATATGTGCCCTTTTACAAAATTTGCCTACACTGTCTTTAATTTATTGCATCACCTCATCAGTGAAGCACAGAGTTTTTTTTTCAGAGCACATTTTTCTTTTGTGTGATGGACTTTATTTTTTATTTACATTTTTTAATTGTATTGCATTTACTGAAATTGTTTCAAACTAAGCAGTAAACTGTGCCAGTACAGCCCATTGTTTTTTGTTTTTTTTTTATGTCCTGAAGGAACACCAATGCAAACTTAAGTCATTCATTGAAATAATTAATATGTCTGTCAACCATTTTCTCTTTTCACCTAAATTATTGAAGCTCATTTGTTGTGTTCCAGTCTGTTCTGGTTTTGTTTTGTGTTCTTCCTGTTTTATTTTGGTAACCTGTGTATTTCCTGTGCAGCCCTGTTTCGTTGTGGTTTTGCAAGAAACTGGCTGGTCAGCTAGACGGAGACTCTGATCATCGCAGCTGTTCCTTTTTGCCAACGTCTTGGTTGTTTGGGTTCACTTATGTTTAGATTTTTACAAATCAAAATATCATTCAGACTAAAATTAGCAAGTTCACTTTATATAACTTGGTAACTTAAATTTGAATGAACTTACTTCATAAAGGTGTCACAAATTGAAGTATTCTTTTTAAGTTTGTCAACCACTCCTTCTCCTTTTTCCGTGTGTGTCCAGTTACCTACATCTAAACTCCTCAGGATTAACTTGTAAAATATGGTGTTACTTATCAGGCATCATAAATACAGATACAGATTAGAACTGTAATCTAATATTCCCTGATAATTAAAAATCTCCCATGGCTATTTCTTTTTCTCCACCACTATAGTACCTTGCAGCTGTAGGTCAGTCAGACTGGGGTTGAACATGTCAATGTCATAACTGGCATCTCCCTCTAAGAGCAGGTCCTGCATGCTCCTGATTCCGACTCTGTACTTAGTCTGCAAAGCAGAATTATAAAATGGTTGCATCTTCTCAGCAGTGGGTGAGTTCAGGCCTCCTGGAGCTGATGGGACATCAGGTGCCAGCAGATGTCCACAGGGTGAGCACAGGGAAAATGAGTTGCTGGGGTGAGCTATGGTGGGGGGAAGGTAGCAGGGTGACTGAGGCAGCATATGGGAAAACTCTGAATGGTGAATGGGTTGGCAGGAAGGTCGAAGCTGGGCTGGGCTACAGGGAGACAATGGGGTCACTCTGGATAAGAGGGATGAGCTGGTGGAAGGTGGCAAAGACCTGAGCTTGTCTGGTCTCTCTCCCACAAGATTATCAAGGTCTTCTGTAGAAGAAAAAGTGTGTAATTCTGAATCAAATCATATTACATGCACCATCCAGCTTTAATGAAATAAAATAAAAGTCAGCAAAAAAATAAACAAATAAATAAAATAAAATAAAAATAATGAAAGAAAGTCAAGCATCTGCAAAGGGTGTCACTGAATGTGGTCACATGTGGTACTGATACACTGTCAACACTGACCTGGTTGAACACACTGCTGCACTACCGTACCTGTGGACCCACCTCTTAGCTGGACACTCACTCTCACTGATAAATCCAGCGGGGACAGATGGAGAAAATAGATTTTAGCCAGTTAACCAAAAGCTAAAATCTACACCTGCTTAAGTCTGTGACATCTTCAGAATATGTTTGCTGCCTTTTCTGACGAAACTGCCGTCTATAAGTCGTTCACTGCATTTAATTCCTAAAAAAAAGTCAGTGATTTTACATCACAGTACACGGGAGTTTTTAAGCCACTGCTTCTTCCATTAGTGAGTTCAAATATCTTTTGTCTGACTTTGAAGCCCTTTGTTTGGATTTTTGTCACAAATTTACCAAACGAGGCAACAGTAGACCAGCAGCTATTGTGTCCCTGCATGTTAAAAACTCAGATTTTCGCCTCATTGATGCCTTTTACGATGTGCCTTAAAATCAGTTTGTCCTTCTGTCCCTGTGGACAGCTATGGTGTCAGTGAGGGTGAGGTCCAGTCTCAAATCGCCTCCCTATCCTCCCACCCTATGCATTACCCTCCATTTACACATGGAGCTTCACCATATTAAGGGCCATTCAAAAAAACACTTACTGCTGAATGTGACTGGACTCTTTTACAGTGAGTGTGCACCAGAAGCACCAGAAGAATGGAGAAAATAACGTGCAAATGTTTGCATCAAATAGTCCCACACTCTCACAGAATTTATGGTGTTAAATGATGAAAACCCAAATGTCTATATGCTTAAATACACTAATTAAAAATAAATTTCTGCATACATACTCTCTTTAGAACCTTTTCTGATATAAATACCTTGTCAGTACCACCAGTCCTCATGGAGACCAAAGCCTAGTCCTAATGAGGAATAACCTCAGCCTTAACTGCTTAATTATAAGGTTAAGATTTTAAGATCTTTAGGTTAAGGTTAGGGTTAAGCAAAAACTAGGTATGGCTAAAGTTAAGGATGACACTTTGTTTAGGCTGTCCAAATGAAAGGAAGTAAATGAAGAATAATAGCTGTGCAAACCTATGTGTGTGGGTGCTTGTGCATGTGCTGACTGATTCACCGTGCACCCACTTTATGCATATCCTCAGTAAAATGACTGTTTTAATCCAATTTTCTCTGAATTTGGGTCTTAATTTTGTGAATTTGTCACAAAAAAAATTTGGTAAACCCTTATTTTCCAGTTTGTTTGTTCATTATCAGTCCCTGTCTTTGCAGCAGTTTAAGGAGCTCACCTGGCCTCGCCATGCTCTTGCGAACTGTGATGGGGTCTTTTCTACGCCACTTGTGCAGCTCCTCCTGCATCTTCCCCACCTTGGCTGGGTTGAGCGCCCACAGGCAGCCTTTTCGAGACGAGTTCCCATTTTTGTTCTCTACCTTCTCGAAGCACTTGTTCAGGGAGAGGTTGTGCCGCACTGAGTTCTTCCACCCATCAGGAGCTGTCTGAATGCAGAGGGCGACAGAGAGAGAGAGAGAGAGAGGAAGGACAAGGAGTGTTTGTGATGCCATGCGAAGATACTGTCATTTTGTGAACAAGAGGAAAATATGGACACGTAACACTTCAAATAATTTTCTATTTCAAATGTAAGGGAAAATGTCTTTCAATTTTTGTACATTCCCATTGTAGTGAGAACATACAAAAATTATTTATTTATTGTCTTTGATGCAACTAAATGCAATCGTTGAAATTATAACATTAAATATGAATTAGTGTCAAATTGGTGTAATTTTGGCATTTTTAATAAGCTAATATGAGGCCTGCCTTCTTTGTCGTACAAATGTGTGTGTAAGTACCTGGTATTCCTTATGTTGTAGGGACCTAAATGTATTTACAGTCCCATTATGGGGACTTGCCTTCCTTATGGGAACAAAAAACAAGTCTCCATAAAGTAAATTACAACATTTTAAGATGAAGACATGTTTTAAAGTTAGGCTGAGGTATACCTGTAATGATTAATGACACTGCAGATAGCAGCTGGATGTTGTTGGACCAGCTGGGCAGAGCCCCATTGAAGCATTTGCTGGTATATCAGGTAGAAAAATTGGGGGATATTTTGTATCTGTTCGTATATACAGTATGTTTGGTACCTGAATCGGTCAGAAACTCAAATCTGAATTTTGAACTTGAGACCCATGACCAGATAAGTAAAGATCTAATCATTTAATTTTGTTGAGACTTGAGGTTGAAATACAAAATATGACTGTGAAGCATGCACCTGCACAGTCAGCCTCAATTTGAACCCTCTGTCGTCACAAATGCTGCAGATTTCGCAAATTATTCAAGGCATCTACAAATCAAATAACTTCAGACTCACTTCTGGAAGAAGCTCAAAGACCTGCTACCATTTATATTGAAGAAGGCACTGTATAGATGGCTGCTTTCCAAACAGCTGCCTATAACACTGAAAGGGCTGCAGGGTGATAATAAATATGAGACAGATGATACTGTGACACTGAAGGAAAACTAAGTCTGTTTTGCAAAAGCCATGATTTTTGAGATACATTAAAATGAATTCCATAATATTGTTAAGTATCTTGTGAGTTCATTTCAGTTCTTCAGACACTTGCTATGGCACGCAGATATAAATCATCGCAGGTTGTTAAAAAAATGAACACATATTTTAATATTGCCTCGAGGGAGGGCATGGTGGCCTGGTTGCCAACTGAAGTTCACGCTTATACTCACATAGTCGACTGCTGAGTGAGAGCTGCAGTGAAACTGGACATCTTGATTTAAGCAACATTGTTGAACAGTTTCAAAATAATTTTGATGATTCATTAATTCAAAGGACACTCTAGTCTTGTTAGTATAGTCTTGACTGCAACAATACAGACTAGAACTAGGGAGGACGATGACTTTCCCCACTTTGCTCACTGAACATTTTGAACATCTTTTTTAGCACTGTATAAAATGTGTTCCTTAAAGCAGAACTATGCAGGATTTTTTACCCTAGTTTAACAACTTCTAGTGATGGTCTTCTTCTAGTGAAATCTTGGGCTCTATAAAATGTGTGTTCGCCAGCTCCATAAAAAATAAATGCACATGTCCAGGAGAGGGGAAGCATCAGCAGTGAGTTTTTACGATAAATTATAGACAACAGATGAATGAATGAATGAATGAATGCATATTTACAGTGGTGTCATAAAACTATGTAATCTGAAATTGTAGGGGGAATTCCATTTTAGTAAACGGCCAAAAATCAACCAGAATTGAAAAGTTTCACTTCAATATTATTCAGCAACTGATATTGCCAGAATCAAGTCCAGCAAATTTAAGAGCTATACCGAACAGTGGACCATTAAAAAAACCTTTAAAGAACCTCTTTCAAAAATTTTGTTTTGTTCACTGAAGCTTCCATGAGATCAGGAGGAATTCAAATCCTTTTGTTGTGTTTTAGTTCATAGGACTATGTAGTCACAGCTCCAATCTAGGGACTAGAGGTTTTTTGTACATAGAGACTGTTTATGTGCTTGGATTCACTACTCATCGAGTGTTGCAAGCTATGTCCAATGTATAATATTTAGGAGGGTTTATTTGCAGAGGGTTTATTTGCAGAAATTAAATATAGTCTTTTATATGTACTTTAAGCAAGGGCCTTGTTTCTACAGCATTCTGAATGGACAAAAAGTGGGACAAAGGAGAGGACTGTGAAAGTGTTTGTTGTTTAAAGGCTTGTGCAAAAAAGATGACAGATTAATCATTAAGGAGATCAGCTAAATTTATAATGAACTAAGAGACATATTAACATCTGGAACAGCACACTGACAATACTATAATGAGCTAACTTTAGAGATAAAGAGGACTGTGAAATGTGCAACTACAGAGGAACCTGAAACACCATGCATACATTTATTAAAATTTGGCTTATTTTAATGAAGGACCAGGGATTATTTCATCATTATTTCATCTAAGTCAATGTGCATGTGTGTGCATTGTGGTACCTTAAAATATGGGAAGTGCTCAGTCATGAAGCTGTAGATTTCACTGACAGGAAGACTTCCTGTTTTACTGCTCTTCAGAGCCATGAAGATCAAGATACTGCAGTGACAAAGGACATTGAATAGCATCCATTGAGACAGTTTTCAAATTTTTTCTAGCAAATTCAATTACCACATTATATAAAATATTATGATGTGATTCTCAGTTACCTGTATGAGTAAATGGGTTTTGGGAATAGGGGTTCTATGGTGGTCTCCAGGTGTGATTGCGTGGAGAGGCTTGGGAGAGAATATTTTGGGGTTTTGGAGTGGTCATTATTAGAGTACAGTCTGGATGAGACCTGGAGAGAAAACAGACATAAATAACACCAACAAATAACAGCACTAATCTCACCTGACAACCAATAAAACAGCTATTTCACTCATATCCTTGATTTTACTCCCATTTGTTTGGAGTGGAGTCAAAGTGAACCAAGCTGTTCAATAAACTGCCACTGACTTTGTGCTCACCACAATCAAAACTGGTGTCATCTTATTTAAATTACACTGATATCTTCAAATCATACAGGGAAAAAAATATATATATACATGTATATTTTTAGGTAAAGCTGCTCTCAGTGCAACACTTAAAATAAACAACACTTTATATACAATCAGCATTAGTCATAACTCCACAAATAGGTGATGAATGAAACATCCTCACCGAATGCCGTCATGAGGCGACATAGGAAAAGCAAACAGCAGAAGCATACAGGAAGTTATTCAAAAGTTAGCCAAAAGATGACATCATTGCAGCAGCTTTAAGCTTTTCATTCATCCCACACATCACATCTTCTACAGAAAAGCCCTACACTCACTCACCTGATTTAGAGAGCTCAATGAGCTGCATGATGGGTAACTTTGGGACAGGAAGCAGGTTGGCTCCTCTGGATATGAGGTCTGCATTAATAAGAAATGTTAAGGAAATAGTTTAATATGTGCAGGTATATTTGTGTTTATAACAGTCCTACCAAGGGATGAACAAGTGTAGTGCATCCTACACACGTTTGGTCATCCACTGTGTTTATTACCTCTGCTAAGAATGGTTGTGCTTTTGGAGGTGTGAGCAGCATAACTCCAAAAAGCTGAGAACAGATTTTGATGATATTTTCTGTGGATGCATGTCATTGCCCAGGGAAGACATTCTTAGATTTGACAGTGGCTTGGGCTCTTGTTTCCTTTTCTTCCCACTTAGACTTACTGAAGTCACCATTCTGCAAAACGGTTTTCTTTTAATTGCACAGTAAGTGAGGATAAAATGAGTGTAGCATAACACTTTAAACCTGTATGCTGCCATTGTATTGGTCCCAGGAATGTGAACTTGTGTCTGGACTGAAGCCTTCCTGCATACAGCTGAAGGAAGAGGAGCACTGTTGTAGGCAACCTGCAGCTCCATCTGTGAAATGTCGGCGGTACGGGTGGAAACGCTCGGGGTCAGCGGGGCCTCTTCCTGGTGCTGATCCTAACCCGGAACTGATGATATCATCAGTGCTGCGTCTCCTGTTCACAGCTGTAGTCCTCAGGCTGAAGGTGTCCTGCGGGGTGAAGCAGACACACCTGACCTCAGTTTGTGGTTTGATCATCACCGCAATGAATACAAGTCATCATTTCCAGTTTTTTCAGTTTCATTACATCTGAACTACGCACATAAGCTAATGTCAAGATAATGTTGCTGTGACTGAAGACCAGCAAATGTCTTTTCTCATATCTACAAAATGCTTTTGGATGATTAAACACATGGAGTGTGACACATGATGTTGGTAGGTGGACCTCTGTTTGCAATTGGACAGAACCACATTACTAAATATTGCATGTTCTTCAAATGTAGTTAATTTACCTTCTAAAGAAATCCTGATCAATATTTGACAATGGGCAGCAAAAAAAGGAAGATTCAATGCTCATCTCAAGTTGATTTTAAAACCTGTCTGTACATGGTGGAGCACAAGCAGCAGCTTGACTCAAAGTAAAGTCAGAGCTGGTTTTCTATCTGCAGTGCTTCATAAAAGTGTCTTTGGGGTTAAAAGCACCGAAAAGCTGACTCTGTACCGGTGATTCTGCCATCTGCTGGCAGGACCCACAGGGTTCACAGGTGTGTAGTTTGGCCTGAAGGGAGGATGCTTGAGACTTGCTGCCAGTTGAGGAGTCTGACATCTTGCACCTGAATCAGTGAAGAAAAAGGGGAAAAAGGTGTAAGAAAAAGGTTGATTTCTTTGTCATCGTTCCTGAATGGCATTTTCTGATCTCACATTTTAAAGAATCTGACTGGTCCAACAAGGGTCTGTATAAACAGCATGCAAGGGTTCAAAAGCAATACATGAACATTTTGGGAATTACACTCTCTTAGATAATAACCTCACCTTACAATGATCTGCATGATAATTATGATGGTCAACTCTTTTGGTTAGATTATTATAGCATACAGAATGACAATGGACAAACTACCCAAGGTGATAAAATTCACCTATTGGTTAGTAATGGCGTTTAAAAGCAGCTAACATCCATATAATTGCATTACTGCCTTCTTTTGGATTCTATAATAAATAAATACCACACCAGAAGTGCATTTCCAAAAATATCTGTCTATTATTTGAAATTGTGTCCGAATCAGATAAGAGAAAGTACAACTGATAAAAAAGTTGCTCTTTAATCTTTAGCCTTGTTTGATCTTTGTGGCTGTTGCCACACAACAGGAAGCAACAGATTTCAGATGATATCTACCAAGTCATCATTTTTCAATACATCTCTGACAGTATGAATTCAGGCATGGGAACAGGATTTCAATTTCAGTAGCGACTCCAAGCTTTAACGTATACCGTAGATGGGACAGAGCTTTGTGTGAGGAGGTGTTATCTGATCCCAGTGGTGATAAGAGACACGTGGCACAGGTTTAGGTGCCAAGTAAAGGTAACCTCAACCCCGACATAAAACACGCTCATTAAAACTGTCAACAAACCATGGCTGCTGGGTCATATAAAGCCTGATTATGCTGAGGCAGAGAAAAGTGTGAACAACCTAGTGCGTGCATAGGTGAGGGGGAGGGGGGGGGTTAAAGTTGAGAGATTGCCTTTCAACACTGTGGCAACAAATCCTCTCATCTGCTTGACTGACACACTGACAGCAGCCAGAACGGATTCACTTACTTACAGATACATGCACTTAGAGAAAGAAAAGTAGAAACCCTGCATTGCATTTGTTGAAACCTGGCCGCAACTGATTTTTTTTGTAATATGTAACCATTAAAGGTAAGCTATAGAGCTAAGCATCAATTGTTCTGCAAAATAATTCAGGTGAAAGGTTTTGTAAGTGCAGATTAGGTGGATAGGAAATATTATACCGTCCTTTGTGACACATGTTTCAACTTTTGAAACATGTGTTTCAAAAGTTGAGGAGAATGTATTTTTTGGAGAATTGTGTCAGGCTTAAGGTCAGAGTCAAACGGTGTAGGTTTCTGTGATGTAAAAAAAAGTTTTATGTGTTTCCCAAAACTTTAAGTTGTATTCTGGTGAAGCTATTCCTTTGGTGATTTTAAATGTATGCTGTCATGAAAAAAAGGGTTAGTGAAGTAGTGTCAATTTAAATCAAAGCCTCAGTTCCACCTGACAAAAAGCAGCTCCAAAGCACGAGGCTGCCACCAACAACTTTGGCTTGTTTTTCTCCGTGAAGAGTCCTGACATCCTGCTGTATAGGTCTAGCCTTTTTACCAAGACATATTAAGAATATGGGAGATTGTTGTCACATGTAGGGAGCAACTTTACCTGCCAGAAATTCCTGTAGCTAGTTTAGTGTTCCCGCAGGCCTCTTTTTTTTTTAATAAATTCTGAATTAACATCCTGGTCTTGGAAATGTCACTGCCATATTTTATCATGATTATCTTGACTATGTATCATAGTACATCCAATGCTTGAGCAAATCTCTTGCACCCCCGTCCTGATCAGTATCTTTAGACCCCACTCATTATTGGAACATCTCTGTGGCTCCTGCAGCTAAGGAGAAAATCCAACAGCTGAACTTTATCTGGGGTTAATCAATCTCACTGTTGACAGGCGGGTGTTTATCTTAAGCTTGAATGTGATTGATTGAGGGCCGAACACAGTGACACCTCCAATCACTACAGATATGAAAGCCTTACCGAAAGCCATTTTTGTATGCCAACAGCTAAGGTTGCTGTGGGGTAGTATGAGATGCACTAATCCTCAGACTGAAGAAGTAAACATCCATAATATACAGTCTGTGTCTCAAGTCAATTAGTTAGGACAAACGCACAACATGACATAATGTGTGGAAATAAATATCCATATATCTTCATATATATGGTCCTGCAAAGAATAAGCGTAGGTGGACATGTATGAGATTCTGCTCATGCAACAGGACAAAGACCCTGGTGACAGACAACCTTCACTCAGACATCTAAAGAAATTATTTAAGGTGCATCTCCTGTACTGTCTCTTTATGGAGATGCAGTAAGTAGTATTGTACCTCTGACAACCTTGTGATTCAAATGATGCATTACTGTGACATTACACTAATCATTATAATTTAGTCCAAAGGTGTTGGCGTTTTTGTTGTTGTTGTTGTTGTTGTTGTTGATTTTTTGTTTGTTTGTTGATGGGCATAATAACCCCTTTGAAATGGAATTGTATTTTAATGGAAGATTTTTGTCTCACTTGCAGTATTTTTGACGTGAGTCATCCGTTTTGTTGGAGAAAGTGTAAAATGTTATAAACGCATGAATAAAACAATACAGGAAAAAGCAGTAATGTGAGAGTGAATGGTTGTCTGTCTCTATATGTGGCCCTGTGAAGGACTGGCGACCTGTCCAGGGTGTCACCTGGAGCGAGGCCCCCCGCGACCCTCAGTGGATAAGGCGGTAGAAAATGAGAGAGAGAGTGAGTGAGAAAAAGCTGTGTTTTGTAAAAAGGAGGGAGTGTTACATGTAGTGTATTTCAATGATGTTTGTTGATAGGCTGAATTGACTGAGACTTAATTGCTCTACAGCTTATTTCCAGAACTTGAGCAACAAAGGTCAACTTCCTAAGTAAAGACTGCAATGATCAAAAATTATAAACAGAGAAAAAACAAATGCATCCACTTGACACTTTTTTTCACATAAATACAGTATATATGCTCTATAGGCTAAATGCGTTTTTTTATTGATTTCAAGATAATGTTCACTCACTCACTCACTCACTCACTCACTCATTAATTTTCTACCGCTTTATCCACTAAGGGTCACAGGGGGTGCTGGTGCCTAACTCCAGCTGACATAGGGCAAGAAAGATAATGTTTAATAACATTTTATTTTTTTTAACCATTTCAGAGACGTGACTTGTGGCTGTTGGGTTAAAAGCACAGAATATTGCACAGAAGGCAGTATTCCCAGAGTGAAAACTTTGAAACATAGCATATGAGGTCTATGTTATGAGTTCACTTGTTATATAAAACATTTTATGATGTGCAGTTAACTTGTTTTTCTTTATATTTAAAAAAAAAACTTATGGAGGGACTTGAAGCTCCTGAACTGCAGACATAGGTCACATTATATATATATATATATGCATATACATATATATACAGTATATATACATATATGAATACATACATGTATAAAAATACTGTTATCTAATGCTACATGAACTTCTGTCTGAAGTGAATTTAACTTAAAATAATCAATTTTATTTAACGACCTCAGTTAAATAACCATTTTAATTCAGCTCATTATCTTTTATGTTGATTACTGTAAGAGGCTACATCAGGACAAGAACAAGTCTGTTCACCTTAAGTATAATCACCACAATTACACACTAACAGTGACATGAGAATCTTGCTACTGACATGTTCATAGAGGTTAACCAACAGTCAACAGCAACAGTTTCAGTGAAATACAGTTGAGAAGTGCAGTGTGTTTGTTAGATGAAGTACAGTAGAAACATGAGGTAAAATAGTATTAATCATGTAGTCAAGTTTATCGTGGAGCAAATAAGTTGTTGAACTCACCTAACCTTTAACTCTGCCTTCTCTCTGTTTGGTGGATTTGCAGTTTCAGTCAGTTTTTCTCATTCAAACCTGCAACAGTCTCCGTCCACATCCAGAGCAAGTTCCCCTCACGGACGCATGCACCTCATTCTGCCTTCACCCTGACAGTGAGGCACGTCGATTAGATTGACTGTCTAAATATGTAAGGAACTGGTTGATGGGCTGGTTTCACATTTTGGCAGCTCAGAATATCATCTTAATTTTGTGTGTGTGTGTTTGGCACTTGTCCAGGCTAGCCCAGCAATAAGATATACAGAAAGAAAAACCTGTTTCTACAGGTTACTAAAGATCTACCGGTAGTCATTGGCAGCTGGCAGCACTCCCTTCCTCCTTCCATCACTCTTTCTTTGCCTGACTGAATGGTTACTTGTTTGAGTGACATCAGATACACTGCTGATTACAGCCAGTGGCAGAGAGCGAGTGGGCACTGTGCCCTGTTTTCTGAGATCGCCCGTGGCAAAGGACATCTTGAATGCGATTTAGATCCCCTTAACTGGTGCACATTCAAAACTAACATATGTGCACGTAAATACAAATAGGATCATCAGAGCATTTGGGGCGTGCATGCAGGGGTTTACTTCCCACCTGATGGACATACTCATCAATCAAATTGTTTTGGTCTGTAGGCTGTGAAGTTAAACTAACTTCAGAAACCACCAGGCACTTCCTGCAGGTGTTTTAAGATAAACTATGGTGTTATCTCTCAAAATACGGATCCTGTTTTCTGGTCAATTTCAACTTGTATTCTCCTGTGAAAGGTTCACGGGGGAAACTATGAGGCTTAAAGTGTGGGAGAGGTAGAGCAGTAAAGAGAAAGTGGGAGAGAGAAGGAGAGGGAGCAGAGGTATGTCAATACAGGTAGATTCCTATCCTATCCTCCTGATGAACCAGAAAAACATCAGCACCCTTAGCTCGTAGCAATACCTTGAACAAACCCTGTCCTCATAGAGAGGGCGAGGCAGAATGACAGAGAGACTGAGGATTAATTACATATTGAATAAACTCTTGTGTTACAGTGCAGGGCCTCTGCAGAGCAAGGCCATTGCCGAAGGCTTTTTCTGCCAAAGACAGAGTTCTTGAGGAGGGTGTGATGTGGGAAGAGATTCCAGGGGGGCACTTGGGTGAAAGTGCCATTGTCTTCTGGGAAATAATTGCTCTGGTGCTTGAGTGTTCTCAGTTGCAGTATCATGTTCTAACCCTTTTATGATTTAAACGTAGTAGATAAAGTTGAGGTGGTCAGTAGCATTTGTCAGAGTTTGTCAGCAAGAGTTTAAGATGCAAGGCTCATATATCACTGTCATTGTTTGTTAGAGACAAAGAAATCAATTATGACACAGTGTGTAATACACACTGTGTATATATATATATATATATATAAATATATATATATATATATATATATATATACACACACACACACACACATATATATATATATACACACACACACACACACACACACACACATATATATATATATATATATATATATATATAAAGGTCAGTCATCAGATTAATCCATTAAGTTACTGTATACGCTGCTCACTTTGTGATAAACTTTCCTGATTCCTGAGTGAGATGTGACCAGTGTGCTTGGATCAGCGAGTGTGAACAAAGTCAGCACAAAGGGTGGAGTCATGTAGCCGTGAAAGCTAATGAAGTTTCAGTGCTCATATTTGATCAGTGCAAGTGCAAATGTCAGTTTATGGCAATATGCCTGCAAAACTGGCTGAGCTTGATAACTACATTGTTATACAATTACTGTGTGTTCTTAAAATATTAGTTTTAAGCACCAGAGGTTAGGAGTTACCGACATGCAAACAGACACGCACGCACAGAGTTAATCTATACTTTACAGTATTCATTTTATGAACAAATTACTTCGACTGACTTTTCAAGAGAAACAACAAAAAAAAAAGTCAACATCGTACAGAGAAGTCAGAAAACTGTTGCCCTCTGTCATCGTGCTGACCCACAACCCACTGCTTCATCTATACAGTAGATATAGAAGAAATGCATAGCAGCTCCATGCCACGCGATCACCTGACGTATCTTTACACTGTTTACACTGTCAACCATATTCTACACATTGTGATGAGATTTCTCAATTAAATATTTCATAATCTCATCTCAAATCAAAATAAAACTTGTAATACTGCAAAATACTGATTTTATTTTATCTAATTCATAATATGCCCTGCCTTTTCCCTGTGTCAGCTAGGATTGGCTCTGGCTCCCCTGCCGACCCTCAAGTGGCAGTTAAACTGGTAGAAAAGGGATGAATGGATTTATGATATGGTTCTAATTAAAGTTAAACAATCATACACATAACGAGCTCAGCTGATTTTAAAAAAAAACTCCGTCTGTTAACTGAGTGGCTGTTACCCTCAAAAGAGGCCAAAAACAACTGACAGCTGAGAAACTTTTTATTTTCCTACTACTTTGGCTCGTGGTGAACCTGTATATGAAGCTTTTTCTAACCCTTTGTCACTGTTGGTATAATTTCTTTCAATAACTGAGGGCAGTTTATAGCCAATGTAGAATTTTCCAGTTATTTACAAGCAATAAACGTGGAAAAAAAACTTTACAAACCTGAATATAATGAAGGCTAAAACATGCAGGATCGTGCTTGTGCTGCTTTCTTGTGTGCCATCTCTCCTAAATATCAGCATGTTATCAGTCTACGGTAAATTTCTCTGATAAAAATATTCATAAAACTGAGAACTAATTCCTATTTTATCTAATTAGAAGGAGAGATTTATGAGTTTCTTTTGAAAACTCTGTCCCTGAGGCAACGACAGGCAGCGAGATTTATCACTGAATACCTCACTGTTTGGCTGAGAGTGAGGTAGCTTATATCATATGATGAATACTGTATCTATCTGTCCTTCATTCTTCCATCTCATTTTTTTCAACAAACATTCATATCATCAACTTCAAACGTGCCTCTTTTGTATTTCTCTTTATTTATTTATTTTCTTATGTTTTGGGTTATTTTAAGGTCTTCTGATCAAGGCTTGCTGGAAATTTTCCGCTGCAGGCCCAGGACAAAAGGAAATTTTGCTTATGAGCAAACTTTTTCCTATGGAGGGCCACAACTGAAACTTGATAGTAACCAAAAGTAAACACTGTATTGTATGGTATTGTAGTGCAATTTAAAATTCAGAGCTTGTTTTCTGTCTTCCACTAAATGATAGATTGTCAGTAAATTGTCCAGTGAAATCCATATCAATGATCTTATAATTAGAGTTTCTTTTTCTTATATATAACTTCAAAAAAAAAACTTTATTTTATTTTTTAAATATAAGTCAACAGGTAAATGTTGCAGGCCCATACGTTCCATTTTGTCCTGCTTTTGAGGTTGTAGCTCCTACACTTAGAAATGCTCTTCCTTTGGACATTAGACCTATGGACATTTTTAAAAGCATCTTAAAACCCATTTGTCCAGGATTGCCTTTGTTTAATTTAATTTAATTTTTTTTAATTGTGTTGTTTTTAATAGCTGCATTGGTAAATGTTTCTGTCCTTTTGATGATTATGTGACATGATCATCAACAACACAATATGTGATGTTACTGACCATGTCACTGTGTAATGGATTATAACATATTCACAAGTTTGCAAAGATACTTATCACTGATCAACGTAAATTTACTTAAATGTCCCAGAGGTAGCCTGACAGATTTGTTTTTCTGTTGTCAAATGATAAGAAGCTTGTTTAAAAAGAGAATAAAGTAAAATGACATTTTGTGACACCGAATAAAAATAATTCCAGAATATTATAAGTCCTTCCATTAGTTATTCAACTGGGTGATTGTTTCGCCACTGCTCGATTGTTCACTATTTTGGAAGAGTTTTCATGTTGTTTTCATGCTTTCTTGCAGCTATAAGGAAACAGATCACCAAGGCCGCTGCAGATTGCTTTATCCCACACAGACTCTTAAATTACACAAGAGCCATAAACACAGGACTATATAAACTCAGCAATTACTTTTGTGTCCCAGGGATATTTCATTATAAAATGTGCTGCTATCTTCACAAATGACTGTTCTCTGTATCACAATTACCCTTTACTGTAATCGCTGATTGGGGGCCCTTATTTGAAAAACACTTTCATAAATACAAGTACAGTCAAGTGGTGAAGTATGATAATTACAGATGATACTCGCGTCACATACAGGAAAATATCTACAGGAATCAATAGTGAGGCAGAGGATAATGTAATATATGCATGACTGTGGTAATGGACACCCAACATGTTTTCATTAAGTTCCATTCTGACCAGTTGAACAAATAAGAGAGTGGCAGCTTTTACTTTGTGTGAGGCCATTTTTCAGTCTTTACCAGAGGAACCGTCTCTACATTAAACAGAAATGTTTTTGATTTTATACCCGCTTGATCTTTTGACGTCTTTGTAATGTGGATTTATGACTTACAATCCTTCACAGAGCGCACATATACCAACCCCAACGTATGACTTTCAAAAAAGTTCTGTCAGTCTTCTACAACTGATTGTCCTTATATCACCCTTCATTACTGTATTTGTCCCACAGTGACCCTTGAGAGGATTTGCCTTCTGTTCTTTTGAGTCTCTTAAGATCATTTGGTAACCTGGTCCTAATCCTATGGATGGCAATGAGATCTGAGTCCATCATTAACATCAGTCAAAAAGTGTCCTTTCATAAAATTAGCTCCGAGCTTCCAACCGCCAAAGCAACACTTACATTTACATATGTATTGCAGCACAATGTTTACATATGTTACCCAACCTTATGTTCGATAACAAAAACACTTCATATACTTATCCAAAAGATTAAAGGGTTGGTTTGGATTTTTGAAGTGTGCTTTATCAGCACTGACTTCGAACATACCACCACTGCTAACAGGGACAGGAGGACAAAAAGGTTTTAGCCATTAAACTGCCTTTTACAGCTCAAAAGAAAATCAGCCATTTTACATCACTCCACTCTGGAGACGTTGATCCACTGTTCAAATATGTTATCTTGTGACTTCTGTGTTTTAAATCCTTAATTCTGACTTTCCTTAGCGACACAAACTTACCAAATGAGGCAGCAGAAGACCAGCAGCTCCTGTAACTAAGAGCTAGTGCAGTCAGCTGTGAATATAATCACTTTTTTTTGATGAAATTTATTAAATTAAGAAAGTGTAACACTTTATTACAGATGCAATGAACTCACAATATATAATTTTTTCATAGAAAGCTCCTTATTTTTATGCAAGAATGTTTGTTTTTAATGTCTTGTGGGTAATAAAAAAAAATCTGAAAGTTTAGTTTTTTAACTTCTGGCCTGTTGTCTTTTTGGCTGTCCAGAAGATAATTTATCGAAATGAAACTTAACCTCAGTTCAGTCAAAACACGTGCAGAAGGAGCTCCTTTGTTTGCAGCTGGTTTCTAAGCCACATCGCATTGTGAGGCAGGCTATAAGACAGAAAGCTGCATACAGGAGCTTGTATCAGCCTTCAAGGACAGACCTGGGTGCACAACAGGCTATACCAGCTGAAATATAAATGGGAGCATTAACTATAAAATAGTAAAACACCTGCTAGCCAAGTCCTCCAGTGGTGGAATCCTGATAGATAAGCAGATATTGTTCAGCTCCTCATTTGTATCCTGACTGTTCAAGGATTTTTGGTAGTATTGGCCCAAGAGGGAAAGGTGTTGAGGTGGAACATCGCCACACCCCAAGTGTTAATGCCAAGATTGATGGTTATGACTCCAACAAAGTTCAGAATAAATCCAGTCCTGGCCTGGAACATAGAGGAAAAAACAGAATATGTATGATGATTATCATATAATATTAATACAATTTTCTGAAACTACTGAGCTACATATATACTGAATAAAAATACATAATAATGATATTGAGGATTAATATAAACCGCTTGTCTAGAATTTGTATATGACAAAACAAGTCACAATGTTGTTCATCTTTTCTGAAAAAAATCTTACCATGTCAATAACTTTCAGGTTGCCATAAGAGAAGGCGATGGCATTAGGTGGAGTGGCCACGGGCAACATAAAGGCCAGCGAGGCAGCGATGGTGCAAGGAAACATGACGTACAGCGGGTGGATCTTAATGGCAGTCGCCTAAAAGAAAGAGTTTCACACTGATGAAAATTTGGCAGGTGAAAATATTTAAGGACTCCAAATTTCACAGACTTCTTTTTGTTAAAAATGTATTTAAAATCCAGAAATTGACAACAGTATTACATAGGTAAAATTAATTTAAAAAAAAAAAAAAAGACATGAGTTAGATGTGTTTTAATGCACTGGAAAAGCTTACACACGTGTGCTTACAATTGATTGATACTAGATTGAAAAGACTAAATAAATTCATATGTGCCTGAATTGTGTATTGTTTGTCCGCAACATCTACTGAGCCATTATTTAATAGTGTTTCCCTATATAGTGTATATAGAAGAAAAATTATCTCATTTAAACACTGAAAAAAATTTGACAAGGTTTCCACATTAATCTTAGATAAAAGATTAGAGGAGAAAAAATATGCTGGCTCAGTCTCTAGGAAAGATTGATCTGCTGCTTATCCTGTGAGGGACAACCTGGACAGGTGCATCAGCCTATGACAGAGCCAGTATACAGAGACAAACATCCATTAACTCTCACACGCACATCAAATCTTCATTCAAAGTCTCCAAGTAACCTAACCCCAATCTGCATGTGTTTGGATTGCAGGAAGAAGTAAAAAAAAAATCCACATCAAAACTGTACTGTTACAGGGATCTACTGTGTAACACTGCATTTTATGCACTGGGTGTATTATGAATGAGAGTTAGAGAGAGAGTGAGTTGGTGTTTCGTTCCATCTCACCATAGAGGCCAGTATGGGCAGAAAGAGTGTGGTGGTGGCGGTGTTGCTGGAACATTCGGTGAACATGGCCACCAGCAGACAAAGCACAATTGAGATTGCAAAAGGTGGGATGTTCTCCAGTGGCACCAGCATTTGCCCCATCCAATCAGAAAGCCCGGATTTCTATATAGAGGGCGTGGAAAAACAAATATTTACAAAACAGGACTGCCATCAGAAGAAATGTGGACCCAATCAACTGGTTTACCTCACTTCCATGGGCCAGTGCAAAACCTCCACCAAGAAGTAAAAGGATGTTCCATGGCATCTTTTCATGGACGACATCCCAGGTAAGCAGAGGTGAAGGCGCTTCAGCAGGTGCATCTATTAGAGTGAGGCAGTTTACTTGAGGCTGTTAGTTAGGAAAGTCATACACTTTTATTGTGTGCAACCAACTTTTATTGTTTACAGATAAGGAGCTGCAAATTTAAAAGCTCTCTATCAAGATAAGAAACACAATCAAGTGCTAAGCCATGAAAATCCTAATAAAATCCGGTTATGTAGATTGATTCCGATTTTTACATCTTCTTTCTCTTTTCCAAGGTGTGCAACTTCGGCACCTGAAAGTCTGCAGCACACCTTTTAAACTAAGTGTAAGTGAAACAGTGTCACCTCTCTGTTTACAAAACACTGTTTTCACATTTACAGGAGAAGCAGAAACCTTGTTGCTGCCAGGCAGGAGCTGGACATGCTCAGCTTAAGTTACAAAAGGAGAAAAAACTATCAGTGACACAAAAGCAGCGGAGCATGTTCTGTTGTACAGGCTTGACCTCCAGACTATCAGGCTACAACGCAGGAAAGAGTTTGGATAACATTTGCTGAAAGCACTGAATCAGCGAGATGAGTTGTCACAGGCAGTAAAATGTTCTGACTGTATCTTTGAGATACAGACGATGTTATAAAACTGCACTCCTATCTTCGTGTGACTTCAAAATGACTTCACAAAATTTGATGCAGGGGTCAACAAACTCTTTTCATTTTGTTGTCCAGACATACTCATGGACTGTAAAGCTTTTTTTTTCTTTTTCTCTCCACACGGTCAGTGAATGTCAAAATAAAAAATGAAAATTTAACTAATGCACTCAATACAGATAATACCACCTCATGGGAAAGAGCCGTTCACACTTGGGTTATTTAAGTTCAAGGGTCGACCTACCATTCCCAGAGCTCCTGCAGCATCTGGGTAATTTAGACGGGATGCAGAAGAAGAGCGTTGACATTAATATGGCCACAGTCCCATCTGTAACGTACCTGTCGAGAGATCAGACTTGAAATAAATATAACACACACACTAACATTAACATTACTGACAAAAACACCAATTTAATAATGATTTAATTTGAAAGGACCAGTGTGTTCTAGGAGGGTTTATTAAGAAAAACATAATATACTAACCATAATTATGTTTGTATAAGTGTATAATTACTTCAAAATAAAATAAAAATAACAAGGTTTTCTTTGCCTTAGTAAGTTTAGCCTTTATAGCCTTTTAATATGTAATTTAGGTGAGCATACCTTGGCTTTTGGAGGTTGCCATCTGGCACTGCTCTGACTCTACAGCAGCCCAGTTTGACACACTAACCAGAGCATGCATTTTGTGTTTGGAAGCTTAAGCTTACCATGCAAACAAAGCAGAATGACATCCTTTCCGGTCTTGAGTATCATTATACATGCAACTAATCCTTACACACTGGTCTGTTAACTTTACAAAGAGGATAATATGCTGTATCATTAGCGGGGATCAATATTCTGTGATTGATATACTCTAACAATGTACATTAATATTATTTTTTAGTGAGGAAAAAGGAAAGTTGAACTCACGGCTTTTCTTGGTTGAAGAGAACGGTGGCCCAGCCAGGAATGAACCCAGGCTCCCTTGTAAACCACAGCAGCACAAGCAACGTGAAGTTAGTCAGCACGCAGCCCTCGGCGAAGCTCATTCGGCCCAACTTTTTGTACTCGTCTTTGATCACCTGATAAGCTTCCCTGTCGTTAGCATTATTTGTACCACATCCAAATGTCTTTTTCATGCTGCAAGGACACAGTGTGAGAATAACTTTGAGTTTTCATAATGTGGAGACTTTGTTTTAAATAAGACATCAGAACAGAGAATGGCTCCAGTTCATGAGACTTACTTGAAACCCAAAAATACAATCTGCAGCCACAACCAAGACAGAGCGAGCATAAGTATCATGTTGGGGAAGGCGAAACCGAACCAACTTGCAAAATTGATAACACCTCCATTTTCTGGGAAGAGTCTGTTGATGATGAAAATATTATATGATTAAAATCAGTTAAAAAAAAATAATAATAAATTGTGAAAACCCAAAGACCTGGCTCGACTGGAATAAGTGTAACTGTGACTCAGTTAAATCTGGATCCAGGAGATTTGTGCATGTTCTGTATGTGTGCATATTTTAACGTGTGCACGTCGTACTCATCCATCTGGCCCTTCAGGATGACATTGGGTGTGGTTCCCGTGAGGGTGGCTGTCCCACCGATGCTGGCAGCATAACACACGCACAGACTCATGCCTTTCGATAGCTTCACATACTTCTGCTCCCTCTTCAGTCTTCTCTGCTCATCCTCTGGACTCCTGTCACAAACCTCTGCAGGGTCGGAGCTGGGACCTTCTGCAAGGAAAAAGGCGTGTGTTACAGTGTCAGCCTTCCAGGCTTTAACATTATCTGTAAATGTTGAACTGTTGACCTCACTAGATGCTGCTGGAGTTGTGTGATACTTATTTTGACATTTCTTGGCAACAGCTACAGTATTTGCTGATAAATATTTGAAGATAAGAAATTGTATAAACACAGTAAGCACTTTGTGGGGGAAAAAATTAATTTAAAGGGGCCATATGTAAGATATGCAACTAGGGTTTAAAACAGGTACTACAGCCAAATTTAAAAATAGTAGGTAGCATCATCAGCTAACTCCTCCCCGGAGACTCAAGGTTACCAGGTAGTTTGAGGAACCAATCTTAGAATCTTTCTCTGATGACATATCATTTAAATTTTATGACTTACTACAATTAGTTTGTCACATAGGGCTCCTTTAGAAGAATGCATTTGTGGTTATGGTTGCCCTTATTTTGTTTAATAATTATAGAATTCTTTCTTTAAACCAAAGTGTTAAAGCCTTAGTGTGTAACTTTTAAAGATTAACATTACATTACATTCAGACGTTGTCAAACAAGACTTTGTCTTGTTTGACAACGTCTGAATGTATGTCTGTCTAATGTCTGTCTTTCTCCGTTTAGGGGTCTTTAGATCTTGTGTTGCTCAGTGACATTCCCACACTGCACACAGGAAGTAATTTGTTTTATATCAATAGAGACAGAGGCAACAGTAACACTGCACTCGTAAAGCGAGAAGACAGCAAACAGGTTGGAGTAAGACTGAAAACACAAAGGAGCACCCATGAAAGATTCCAGCACACAAACACTCCATCAGTCAAGTCTGATAGTATTGTGTAGCATACAAATAATGTTACATTGTTTCTGTTCATGAAGGCTAAACAAGGACAGCATAATATTAACAATAACAAAATAACAATCACTTTGAGTTACATACGGGAACTTTAAAGAAAAAGTTAAAAAAAACTTACCTGAAGTCACATTCTTTTCTTTAATTTCCTTCAAGTCTTTGCTGTAATCGTCATCTGCAAAACACAATAAGCACAATATTAAAAATAAAAAGAGAACAAAAAAACATTCTCAGTGTAAAACACCCACCAATGTTAATGTTGTTTTCTTTTAGTTTGCTATTGCTTTCTCTGTGATCCCCCATCTCAAATGCATGATTTTCCTGACCCTCCATTAAGTTCCTCTCATCAGATTTGGCTTCCGTGTCCGACAGCTGCTGCAGCACAGCGTTTGCAATGGGCAGCATCATGGCTGTAGAGGCTGTGTTACTGATCCACATGGACAGAAAGGCTGTGGTGCTCATGAAGCCAATCATCAGACTGGAAAGGACACAGAACAAATCATTAGATGATGAGCTAAAGGTTTAAGGAGACAAGTGGGGATGTTTGAGATTTGACTAACAATAAGAGACCATATAACCACGAGAAGGTTGCCGTACAAAACCACATGCATTAATATGATACTATATAAACTTCAAATCTTCTGGAATCTTCTGGGTTTTTCAGAATATGTTGGATCCTTGCGACATGGATTAACTTCCAGTAATGAATAAATTTTAAGTGATAAGGGCAGGCTTCTGCTCCAGTTCATCCCAAATATGTTGGATAAGGTTGAGGTCATTGCTTTGAAAAGAGATCTTAAACATATATACACTTTAAAAATGTAGATATGGGGCAGGAGAGCTCTGATGTCACAATCATACAGAGAGGGAATGCAATCAGGAAACAAATTCATATTTATTTGTTCATACTGTCTGTGTACAGCACTTTGATCAACTGTGTTGTTTTTAAGTACTTATAAATAAAGTTGGATTGGATTGGATACTGTATGTGCATATATGTGCATGCATATGAATAAATAAGACAGAAAGCACAAGTCTGCGTATTATTTTGTTTAAAAAAAATGTCGCTATCAAAGATAAAAATAAACCTACGTGCTTGTCAATAAATATGATTCTGCACTAAAGTATTGTCATAAAACAATACAAAATTTACAGCACAATAAAATAATTTTCAAGAACAAATCATAAAAGATGGGACCAGGATGTATCTCCATAATTATTTGAATATAAGCTGCAGTACATACTGTATGTGTATGTGAGCATAATAAAGATTCTTACAGAGACGGCTTCACCCCAACAATGAGTAGAACTTTTAGGGCGATTCTCTTGTGCAGGTTCCAGTGCTCAACAGCTATAGCCACCAGCAGGCCACCGATGAAGAGCATGTTGGAGTCTTTCAGGTACTGGATACAAACCTGGGTAAGGCAGGAATAAAGGGGTAATGACATTCAACCTTTCTGAAATCAAGTCAAACTAATTTAAGAAAACACAAAGCAAATATTGTGACTAACAGTGTACAGTTGGAAATACCTCGCTTGCCTCCATGATGCCCATCATGGGGTAGAGAATGACAGGGAGCAGGGCGGTCACAGCCAGTGGGATACACTCTGTGCACCAGTACAGTGCCATGAGGATTATCACATAGCCACATTTTGCTTCCTGTAATGACAAACAAAGACTGTGATGCTTAATATGATGCTATATACAGACCCATGTGACTACACATGCTCTGGTGAAGTTTGATATGTACATGAGAAAAAGAAACACACATCTAAGCCTAAGCTACCCTAACACAGCACAAATCTCCTTTGTAATGGACCGCTAATGCCTTGTTCCCAAGGAAGAACTTAAAATTGCCATCGATTGATTCATGTGTGTTATGAACAACTAAAGAAAACTGAGAAGATCATATCTTCCACTCACATTCAAAGGAATTGTGACGAACTGAAAACGACAGAGGTATTGGTCTCTGATTGAATAAGCCATTTAACGTGATGACGTTACTTCAGTTTATTATGATTATTAAAGATTACATGGTACAAAAGGTCACAGACAGAGCACCTTCCTAGTCACATTATAGTGTAAAGCAATAAATGCACCTTCAAATAATGGCTTTGATCATTTTTGATAACAAAAGACTACCTGCAGTAATCACAGGAATGGGTTTCTCCTGTTCTGTCTTTGTGTCAGAATATTATGTGGATTCAGGAAATTGGAAACATTCTTTATTTTATACAAAATACCATGTCTATTTCATCCAGATCAGATCCAGATTATGGATTTGGTGGCAAATTAAATTTAACATGGAAAGTCCTGTTTAAGAGGTGTTCAGGTGTGTATATCACAGTGACATCTCAACAGATCAGGATGGATTTTGTCATGCTTATGTAAGATGGGAATAGCTGTAAGCAGGTAAAGTTCTGTACATATCCAGAAGGTCTTCTGGAACCAAAACATACAAATTTCAGGTGTCTGTGTATAAACACAGGTGACAAAGTATTTAAGCCTTGCACTCTCCGAGTGCTCTTGTTAGGTTTGTAAATATAGGTTTTAAGCTACAGTATATGTTATACTGTAGCTTAAATAAACTCAGGCTGCTAATATAAAGTTTGTCCTCATTGGTTGAGAATAAAGGGCACCATGCAGGTGTGTGGATAAACAGGTGAACCCTCATCTAACACGAACCTGGTATGTTCAATACTTTCTTAGTCTTTAGCAGGAATCTCAAGTATTAAGACTTCACTTTTCATGTTGGTGTTTAACATCAATCTTAGATTGGCCATAAATGAGCACTGTGCTTTAGGTAGTCCATAAAAGATTGTGGTATCATAATATCATTGGACAAGGGTCAGAGATAAGCTATAATAAAGCACTTTTATTATTATATCAGCAGATCTGTTCTTTGATGTTCTCTCAGTGTGTTGGTAGAGGCAGGTCCATGTGATTAGCTCTCAGAGTAGACCCTGTAAATGTGGAGAGGTTGCCCTAGAGATGCCATGTATGAGGCCTTCAGCAGCACTAAATGCATATCCTGTGCTGAACTGGTTTTACAGAAAGAAAACTGTTCTCTCACTTTTGTTGCATATAATTATTTTCATTTTTAATTCACCCTATTTAATAAGTACGCATACTTAACAGCCTTTCTAGCTAATTCTGTAACAGGGCAACTTACCAGGGACAAGGGTATAAATTATATCAATTATATCAAAGCAGTGTTGGACTAGTTAGCGAAGAATCATCCATTTTTCAGTTGTCCTTTCTTAAATGTACGAGTAATTAAAACATATATTGGTATACAAAGAAGCTCATATGCAGACTGAGCAGGAGCATCGATGTACAACAGCAGAGCTGATAACAGTTTACATAAGTTATGTCTGAATGAGTCCAAATCCAAAGACCGGATTGGACAGCACCTCCTAAATGTAAAAGTAAAACACTCCAAAACCATGTTCAGGCATATTATACTGTGTGCAGCCCCTTAAGCCTATTGCATTCCCTTCACTTTTATTTTTTTGGATTTACAAAAAAAAACAACTACAAATATTGCTCAATAAACCTTTACGCAACAGTACAAGTGGAAGAGACTTAATCTGTAAAACAGGAGTCAGAACTTATAAAGCTTTATTGCAAAACTTGATTAACCCGTTGAAAAAATAATCCACTGAACAGTCGTTTTGCTGCTGTCAAGCCCCAGGTTTAGCTACCACAGTTAAACTTGTGAAAGCATTTTGATGATTGTCTATTATGCTCTTTTTATGGATGTTTTTTTATGTTTATGTTTTCTCCTATTTGTGTCAGTGGTTTTAAGTATTTAGACCTGAGCTGAATATCACACAATATTATAGATATTGGATAGATACACAATATAATATCATAGACAATATTAAAATATGCGTTAAGTTCAAAAGTTCTGAGAAGAACTGAAATATGTGTGCAGATGTGTACACAATACACATAAATCTTACTGGAGTCGGGATGACCAGTGGCAGAGGCAGAAGCAGGAGAGGTGTCAGTACAATCACAATGTAATCCTTATACCTCCACAGCCATGTGAGAAATCTAGCCATGATCCACACGGAGTGACACACATCCAAAGCATCCAAGAGTCAGAGAAAAAAAATACTGGTGAAACAGCAATATCATGTAAAAGGCAGTTCTGTGTGATGTCACTTTATATACTCAAATGATTAAAGATTAACTTGAGAGTGAGGAGCCTGCATGTTGAGGGTGTGTTTCCATATGTTTGGAAGCGAGAAGATAAGGTAAGCAACCCGGAAAAAATTGTCTAAAAAAAAAAAACAACTACTTTTGGCTGTAACTATGCAATGGCTGCATAAGGGCCACAGGATTTAAAAAAAAATACTGTGGTAAGTAAGACTTATCAAAGAGTTGACATATCTAAACAAATACATCTGCAATGACGTAATGGGATATGATGGGAGATTTAGTAGAGATTAAGCAGACATAGCAGTGGTATTCATAGAGCACTTTGGAGGCGCTGTACACAAACATTTCCAAAGAAAAAAATAATAATGACCTAAAATTGTTGTATAATTAAAAGCACTATCAAATTAAAAAGTGTATATTTAAAATCTAGAATATTTCATATTCAGAGACCGTCAGACATGGCTCCAGCCAGTGCGATAGTAAGATTAAATATTCCGCGACTTATTTTAAAAAGTGAGCAAGATGCATTAAATCTAGAAGTTAAAATATGTTTCGACCCAAAACAAATCAAATCAAAATAGTGAATATGCCCGAACAGGAAATGCAAATGTATGTTGTTGTCCACGTCTGACACAGGGAGGAACAAGCAACGACCAACGAGTTAAAGGCCTTGCACCTAACTCATATGGGTGTTAACTCTTGAATAACAATGCTGCTGTTCCAATGGAATGTCTCCCACAGTAGCTGAAATGTAGATAAACCAGACAGTCCTCCTGCAGTGTGTGTGTGTGTGTGTGTGTGTGTGTGTGTGTGTGTGTGTGTGTGTGTGTGTGTGTGTGTGTGTGTGGAGTAAGGACTGCTATCACTTCAGACAACCTTGAGCTTGTTTTTAACTACTCTATAAAGGCAAAAGTCCGTAACTTACAACGGAAAAGTACTTACACCAATGGGGGATGTGGGGTATATTATCTGTGTAATTTAACTTTTAAGAAATTCCTCTTCGACAATCAAAAGATTTTCTGAGAAACAATATTGCATTGGGCTTACAAAAACAAAGTAACAAATGTTCTGAAAATATCAATGAAAAATGAAATCAGCTTTAATTCTTTCATTTGGTGGGAGTACAGTGTTACACTTCCACTTTAACAAGCCAACAGCAGTTTTCTCTGCAGAGAAACAATAATCAGCCATGGTACAACCACCTTTAAAGGCAAATGGAGACAGATTAGTTTGATTGGTTTATTTCATTTTGCGTTCCAAACACACCCATAATTAGCTAAGTACAACCCATTTCAACCATAAACTTGGTGGACTGACCTTTTTTCCAGTTAAGTTGCAAAAGTGTGTTCAAACACTCCCTGGCCTTGAGGATCTATTTTGAACACTGTTAAAAAAAAAAGGTTTCACTTGCAACACTACCTTTTTTTTTTTGGTGAAACTAAGTAATAATGAGCATCCTATTTTTGGTCTCTTTATTAAGATACAACCTGAAAATACAAGAAATGTGTTCACTAAATTTAAAAGTAATAAAAACTGCTTCTACAGCTTCTACAGTAACCGCATTGCAGTTTTCTGCAGAAATATTCTGCAAAAGAATCTGGTATATTATACCAGACTTCTTTCAGCCCTTTAGATTAATTTTTTTTTCTTTTTTTTTTTTTTGGTGATTTGGTCTTTTATTTCTTTCTTTCTTTTTTATTCAGGTCTGGACTCTGGAGGACAGTCTGTCACTGTTTTATCTGTTGTTTTTTTTTTTTTTTTGTCCAATTATTGTTTCACTGTATCAGCAGAACAAACTTTTATGTTTGTCAAATTCTGCAACCTTTGGCATTTCAAATGCAATTAAGTGACTGAAGGTTGGGCTTATTCTACATTAAATAGCTTCCAAAGAGTTTAACTGGTACAACATGTTTATGTAAAACTACTCTACTCTTAAAACGTGAGAGCACTGCAAATGTAAGGGAGTGTTACATTCCCCAAAAGTAGGGGATAAACAGGGAAAATCACTTAATTAATAAAAAACAGGAATGAAGAGGAAAGCAGGAATAATTCAAAAATAAGTGAGAATTTATTTAAAAAAAGAAACTAACTAAAACTAAAAACAGGCTCAATTAAATAACCACAAATAAAATGAAGCTGGACAGTCACTTAATTCTTGCAACTTTACTGTCTCTATTACTGACACCACAAAACACCACAGAGGGGCAAAATAAATACTTGATACTTTAGCCTGTACATTTTTTAAAATTTTTAATACTGCATACTTTTTTCAGTATTTTCTGGATGTGATCCAATGAGGAGATTAAGACACATGTGGTCATTATAGCACTGCAGAAACACTTTACTTAGTAAGGAAAAGACCTAATAATATCACAGAGAGGGGAGAAGAGAAGGCACTTGATGTCAGAGGAGAGAAGAAAACTCTTTCAACAGGAACATAGTAGTAGTAGTAATAGTAGTAGTAGTAGTAATAATAGTACTAGTAGTAGTAGTAGTAGTGTATGAGGGGCCCCCAGAGTCTCTTAGAAACGCCCCTGCTAAAGTGCACGCACAGTCTGAGTAAAGCAAAGAAAAGTGTAGTTCGCTTTCTCGTCCACTTGGTGTCGCTCAGTCCCCGCTCTCCAGTATCGCTTCCTTTATTTAGCAAAACTGGTGGTCACGAGCGAGTTTCTCCTACACTCGAATGTGACTGTAACTAAACGCGAACGCCGGTGTTCTGGTGACAAGCTAGCGTTAACATGGCAGCTGGTCCGCAAACACGGCTGCACCGTTGGACACAAGAGTGAAGAGCAGGCCGATATTTTCACTTTTTTTCTGGGCACACTTGCAAATGGACGTTATCACTCGCGGTTAATGCTGTTTACACTTTACCCAGATCAACATGGAAGAGTCGGACACCGCAGCGATCCTTCCCGGCGATGTCTCCGGCGCGACATCAGAGGACGATTCGACAGAAGCGGAAGTACCGACCACCACCACCACCACTACTTCCTCCTCCGCCGCCGCCGCCGCCGTCCGACCCCCGTTCGCATGCCCGTTGTCAGTGTCCGTGGAGCCCGTGCTGTTCCTCTCCGTGTTCTCTGTGGCCCTACAGGGGCCTCTGTCCACTCAGTATCTGTGGGACCGAATCAGCGAGGACCTCGGCTATAACGGCTCCAAGAGGTCCGAGTGCAGCAACAGCTCCGTGACCCCCGACCCTCTTCAGAAGGCAACTAACTGTCGTCATTAAAACACAGAGAGGGTTCCAAATTAGGATTGTGAAATCGTTTAAAGAGACCTAATACCCTGTTTTAAATAGAAGTAGACCGACCAATCGGTCGGGACGATAATTGGGTAGAGCTGATTATTACCGTTTTATAATGATCGGCTGATTATTACTCAATTTATATAATTAATTAAGTCTAAAATTATACAAATTCTGTGAAGGTTCTCAGTCATCCAGGTCTTAGTTTTCTTCTGTAGTAGCTGTTGGCGACTGGACTTGCTTGAGTGTCTTCTGTTAGAATCTTGATAATTACCAAGTATACAGAACTTTAAAGATTTGTTATTTAAAAAAAACTATTATATTTTTTCCAAATGGGGGGCAAACAAAAGAAAATTAGTAAAGCATGTCGGCCAAAAAAATTAGCATCACATATTTGAAATCAGCTGCCAGCTTTCTAAAGATCATACTGGCATCGGCCATAGAAAATCCACACTGGTTGCCCTTTAGTTTTAAACTACCTGTTTTAATCCAGTACAAATTTGACCCTTCTAGTTAAATTTGTCATAACATGCAGCAGGTTCTTAATGTACTGACCACTGCCCACTAGTGGGCCTCGGAGGTAACTGCAGGTGGGCCTCTGACGTGTCAGTGAAATGAACCTATAGAGTTATTTGTTCCCCGTGGAAAATCAAAATTGAATCATGTTAAACGTCTAATAAAATATTATGTTTGAATTGTAATCCACATTTTATGACATATACATGTTTTGTTTGTTTGTAAACACACTATTGATCCTCTTAAAGGTTCAGTGTTCAAGAATTTGTGACACCTAATGAATGAAGGTTTGGCTGGAGGAATATGGCAAATTGGCTGTCTGTAGTTTTGATCAGTATTAAAATTAAGATTATTTGGGATTAGGGAATGGAAGCCAAAAGTGTTGTTTTTAAAACTTGTCAGAATTTGACAGGTCCATAAAAAACCACTAATGATTAGCTTCTTGGGAGCCACATTATCCAACAGGTGTTATAACAAAAGTTTTAACTGTTTTATGCTCTATGTCAAGTCTCCATGTTAATAATAAAGAATAAAAATATCAGATTGTGTTTTTTTGCCAGGAGGTGGAAACCTTAACAGCCCACTGGAACCTATACATCAGTCTGGCAGGCTTTTCTGTAGGACTGCTGGTGGTGCCTCTGCTGGGCTCATGGAGTGACCTTGCAGGTCGCAGGCCAGTCCTCATCCTCCCCAGCCTTGGCATGGCAGTACAGACAGTTGTCTACCTCGTGGTGATGTACTTGAAACTACCAGTGGTCTATTTTCTGTTGGGCAGGCTGCTCAGCGGCCTCTCAGGTGATTTCAATGCCATCTTGGCTGGCTGCTTTGCATACGTGGCTCACACCAGTGACAGAAGGTCCCGCACCTTAAGGGTGGCTGTGTTGGAGGCCTGTCTTGGTGTGGCAGGAATGCTAGCCAGCATTATCGGAGGGCAGTGGCGGCAGGCACAAGGGTAAGAAATGTGTCTTGTTGCTCACTCACAAAGTCTTTATAAATTATTAGGGGCTGTTCACATGCAGCATCTTTTGCTCACTCAATTACACCATTATCAGCAGTGATGTTCTGGTTGCTTAGTAGCAGTGGATGCAATAAAAGAGCAACCCCACAGACACCTTAGTTAAAACACCTCTTCCTGTTACAATGCGGTTTTAAAGCATTTTTAGACACTGCATGTGGACAGCCCCCTGACTTAAACTCTTTACCATCTAAAGTGGTATCCATTATGTTTCTGCCTTTGTTTAGTTACATCAACCCATTCTGGCTGGTCTTAGCCACCAACTTGGCTACCGCTCTGTACACCTACCTGTTTGTCAGCGAGTGTGTCACCCCAGACCCGAGCGCAAAGCTCCTCACCACTCGCCACCACAAGGCCGTCTGGCACCTCTTCTCGACAGGGGGCAGTCGCAGTGAGGATGGTGGAAGATTTCACAGATACAAGCTGTGGCTTTACACACTGTGCTTCTTCTTGGTGGTGACTGTACATTCCGGCAGCAGGGATCTGTATGTGCTGTATGAGCTGAGCTCGCCACTGTGCTGGGGTCCCACCCTCATTGGCTTCGGATCAGCAGCTCATCACCTGGCGTACCTGAGCAGCCTGCTGGGGCTGAAGATCATGCAGCAATGCCTGGAGGACTCCTGGGTGGCTCTTGTGGGTCTGGCCTCCAATGTAATCGGGCTGGTGGTCTTCTCTGTAGCTAACACCACCCAACTCATGTTCACAGGTGAGAGGCTCTGGAAGGAATTTATGACCCTTGAATGAGCATTATCACGCATATTTGGCCTTTATCAGGCTTACATGTCTAGCATTATCATTATTTTGATGTGAAGAGTTTTCTCTGCTGACGACTTGTGCCGATAATTGACATTATCTCTGAACGTTCACGCTTGTCTTTACATAGTGAGGATTTTCAGAGATTAGTTGCAAAGTATTTTACAGACGAATACATACATATAAATATAAAAATACAATAGAAAATTATGGCAGTCAATGTGGTCGATATTTTCAGTATTGAACATATACACACTTAATTAAGGGATATCGATTAATAAAAAGCCATGTAAAATGACTGGTAAAAGGTTTTACACTTTTATTTATGGAAACATGGCCCTTTACATAAAAGTAAAATTATTTGTTTATAAGGATTGTTTTTTGATTGAGGAGCAAATTCCATGTTTTGGTGATGTTGTTTAGTTCACTCATGCTTCTAAGTGAAAATCAGTTTTTCTGTGACCAGGTTATGGTCTGTGTTTCCTCTTCATGACTGTGACGCCTGTGCTCAGGTCGAAACTGTCAAAGCTGGTGGACCCATCAGAGCAAGGTTGGTCACCAATCACTCATGTCTACAATAGATTGTTATTGACACAACAATTGGTGCCATTGATTTATTAAAAGAATGTATTGTTGGGAAACAACAAGGTAGCCTGAGCTTTGTGTTGTTTCAATTATTACATACATTTTCAACAGTATGATTTAAGTTGCAGACCCTTTAAGAGCTGTTGTACTTACCTGCTGTTTTTCTCCAGGTGCTCTGTTTGCCTCTGTTGCCTGTGTGGAGAGTTTATGTTTTCTGGTGGGAAGTGGTGTCTTCAACTCACTCTACCCAGCCACCCTGCACTTCATGAAGGGCTTTTCTTTCCTTTTTGCAGCCATCATCCTCTTCATCCCTGCTGCAATAATTGGGTGAGTGTGCTCTTGTCTCCTTGACTGTCTTTTCCTTATTTTTAACTGTATGTATTTTTATAGAAGGAAGAAATTCTTAAAAAAATGCCTGTGTAAAAAAACTAATCTTATTCAACTCCTTTTAAAATTAAAAAAAATCCCCTTTTTTATTTGTCTTTCTAGGGTCCTGCAGTGTTTAGGCAAGAGAAGAGTCCACAGAGATGCCACAGTATCTTGACATGAAGAAAATATTACTGACAGGAACCTTTCAGGGAGCCTTGTCCTGGTATCAGTGTGTGTGTGTGTGTGTGTGTGCATGCGTGTGTGTGTGTGTGAGGTCAGCAGCTCTGGCACAGACACATCCATTACGTAGGTTTGTGGTTCTGGGTTTGTTGCAAGCTTAGCAACTGGATTCTTCCAACTACTCGCCCCAAAGTGATCAAGACCGAAGGATGATGATTCAACTGACTGACTTTACTGAAAAACATCGTTTTAATTCATTGATGGACGTCGGGTTATGGGAAAATCTTCGCGGAGGTTTTATGTTTTATTTGTGCCATGCTTATCTTGTCATGGCACAAATAATTATTTGCAGCGATGGTTTTCCTCATGCGGACAACATGTAATATTTTTCCACACAACACAGATGCATAAAATTTGTAAAATCGCAATAAAAACAAACACAGAGGGATCCAGTAGTCCCTGATTTAAAACATGTGGATAACTATTACTTAAAATCTCCAGAAAACACAAGCAGGTGCTCTGGATAGTTCACCTAATGAAGCTGACCCTGTCTCTCAGTCCTGTCTACTAAAGGCTGAAAAAATGCTGAAAAAAAGATTTTAATACAAACTCAAATGAACACGAAGGAGGGTAAATGTGACTCAGATTAATGTTAAAAAAAAAAAAAGAGAACAACACTGACCAGCCAAGACAAAAAGCTGAGTTTCTACCTAAAAGAGATGGTACTTCTGTGACATGGACGCAGATTAGGTATGGAAGGTCTGACATAAATTATGTTGCATGCAGATCAGTCCGCACAACAAATTTTAAACATCGCAGCACCTGAGCCTGAATCACTTTAAAGTAAGGATTTGCTCACAGGTCCCCCTACAGATGGTAGATGGTATCATTTGTTAGCACTGTCATTATGTGTGCATTTGTGACTACTATACTGGTGAACTCTGAAGCAGGACTTCTACTCTATACACAAACATGTATTTAGACCAAGCATGGTAGCCTATGTTATTGCATTCTATACAAATCTATTTTCTTTTTTTGAAATATTAGAAACAAACACTAACCTATTGCTTATTGTATGGACATTGTTTGAATCGACTGATTTATGAAGGAGAGGACGAGGTGACTAAAATAATGGCCTGACACACAGCAAGCAACCAGGGATTACTGAGTTACACATTGACCTTTCCTCTGTTTTTCATAAAACAGAGAGAGCACATCCCAAATTCCCCGAAGAACAACACTGGATAGTCCCACAGCCAAACATGCACACACAGGTCACAACCTAGTCACACATAAAGGGAACCAGAGCTGCCAAATCAGCTTTAAAATGCTCAAAGGGAAGTTCTATTATAAAGTCAATCATTAACAGACCTGCTCTGAATTGATCCATATGAAGATTAATTTTGACATTGTGCAGCAGTTTGTGGAGATTATGTGGTCAGAGCTTACTTTGAGACTAAACTGACCCAATAAAGCTGTTTATTCTTCCACACAATCACTTGCACATTTCAGTTTTGTGCTATAGCTGCATTTATTGGATAGCAATGGATCGATTGTGACCATTTATGTGAAATACTATGGTAATCGGTTTACATCTCCCATGTAATCGGTGAACTTTAAGCAGATCATTATTTCACTGTCATGATTCACAAAACATTTGTTAATGTTTAAAATAAAGGGATCAAATTATGTTTGTTACACACTGAGAACATTAGAAACACATGAAGATAGAGGGATAAATAAATCTTGTGTAACTAATTGAAGTCATGTACAATGAGACTTTTTAATAAATGAGGTGGACATTAAAAGGCAAATGATATTAAGGCAAATCAGAGGAAATCCCTGCAGAGGAGCAGATCAGGCCATAATAATGTAATTTTATAGTGCCATAACTGACAATAATATAACTTGACAACTGCTTTGCTTAATTTGGATTTCACAAATTAACCATGTTGTATTTCAGCACTGTCAAAAGTATGAGCTACTTGGTCGTTAGCCTCTCATCTTGTATATTTTCACAAAACTCTCTGTAACATATAACTGGATTTTATATTATTTTGACTCAAATCATTTGAATTTTTCTGATGGACCAAGAGTGAAATACTAATTGCAAAAGCAGACACACACAACAGACTTAACACTAGCAGAAAAACCACAAGTCAAAATAGTAATATTTGTAATTTAAATACAGTATGTTGCCCACTGCTTCAACAGCAGTGAACAAAGAGTGTTAATAATAAATAACATTTGTCTGTTATAATTTTCTGAAAGTTAGCAGTGTGGTTTTGATTACTGAAAGGGAATTCACAGTAAATTAATTGTCCCTTTTACAGAAGGATGGAAACATTTAATACTATATCCATATTTTCTGTCGCCTGTATACTTCCTAACTCCGTTTTTAGTTCAAGTTACATGCAGGTTTACATTATATAGCTCATATTTTTGAACAAAATGTGGGTTATAATGTAGGTTAACTTATAACTCACCAAGGACTCCCTCATTGTTAAATCAGTTTAATTCTAGGAGAGGTTTCTTTTTTGTCACAAGCATAAAAATTAAAAAAAAAACACACACACACACACGTCCATAAAGACAGAGACCTGCTTTTGTCCTGTAAGTGTTCAGTTATGAGTTAAACAACAGGTGACTCACTATAGCTCTTATGAAAACTGACATGTCAGCAGATGCCTCAGACATGGCTGTTAATGATTTTGCCTCGTGCCAATGACAGTGACAGCGGATCAAAGTTAATTACCTGAGAGACAGTTGGCGTACCTGATAATACATTTACAGCAGTAAAAGGAGGCTAATTTAAATACTATTTAAGCTTATTATATACAATATCAATTCCCTTCTTTAATTTACTGTCCTCTATATATTAGACCTATTTATATTAGGTCTTAATGTGAGCATGGAATTTAAACATAGTCAAATTCACTTCACATGCAAGAGCAGGAGAAGCTGCCGGTCAATTAACTGTAGGCCATGTGGACTTTGGCATGAGTTATTATAGCTGAACTGAATCTTTCTTTACCCATTTATTTCTTTTTCTGCCCTTTGGAGGCATCTGGTCCGTCAATTTGGTCTGGATGTCCTTTCAGAAAACGGAGGATTTTCTCCATCGTGGCCTCCTGATATTCATGGGACCATCTGTGTTGAAAAAAAAGGAATGAGCATTTAATGAGAATGTGCATTATGTGCAAACAATTTGTCTTTAATTGATACTTTACCAATCTGCTAAGCATCATGTTGATTAACTACAGATGAAAGATTAATCATGCTTACACACTGAAGACCACGTGTAGTCATTGCACAACAACACCTCTGTTAAATTGCCTGCATTAAGTGTGTCATAAAACCACTTCCTAACACAGAGTTGTGTGGTGAACACCAAATATAATACTGTCCCCATTACACAGACACATGCTGAGGACTGTGTGTGCAGCAGCGACTCACTTGATACCATTGAATTTGAGAATGTGTCTCATGTCTTCTGGCAAAGATGTGGGATCTGGCCACACAAAATTGTCTGTGACAGGAACTATGTTCTTCTCAGCAGCCATGGCTGTAACTATCTCCTGCAAGACAAAATAAGATTTTTGTTGAGTGTGTCACCTTGTGAAAGTAAAAAAGGCACAAAACGAAAAAATATGATATTCTTTTTTGTTAGGAAATTTATATTTGACTTTCACTGTAAATTTAACTCATGTAGGAAGTATTATATGTGGCCAAACTGGTGAAAGTAAAAGTGCACAGCAGCCCCTGTTTTAGCACACCACATAGAATGCTATGTGTATGTAAAGAGGAAGAGCAAAGAACTAATTAGGACATGTGGCTAAAAACTATACCACTATGTCAAATTTCACTTTTTTATTCACAGTCATTATATAAGTAACTACAAGATAGTACTGTAAAGCAAGACCTATGCCTACGTACACATAAAAGGCTTATTCCCAGGCTACGCAAACCAAATGAGTTGAAGTGATTCTGCACTTTTTCAAACATATTGATAAGTAGTATATTCAATTTCTACAAGGCGTCCCTGACATTTGTAGTAAATGACTAACCTTGTGCACCCAGTCCTTCATGGCAGTGTCACCCATGCACTTGTCAAGTGCATTGGCAGACAGGACTAGGATGAAGTTACGTGCTCGCTGTACACTCTGAATCAGTTTGTCCTCAAATTTTCCCGCCTCCAGCTTCTCCACATCAATGAAGACACTGTATCCTCGAACCTGCAGGTGCACCTTCAGGAGGCTTGGGCCAAAGCAGGAAGAAGAGGAAGGATGAAATGTAGATCTTTGCTTTTTTTCTCTTTGTGGATCTTTGTAGATCACTGCTTTCAATTAAACTACAGTATATAATCTTCTGTGATTCTGATTCAGACATTACCTGGCCAGCTGGGAGCCAGTTGTCCTGCGGTAGCTTATGAAAACGTCGGGTCCTGCAGGCTGGGCATCAGTGTGGCTGATCTTTAAAGGTCTGCGGCTTGCAGACAGTATCTTGGCTCTGTGAACTCCATTGTCTATGTGGCAGTCGTGCTGAAGCTGCTGATCGGTCAGGTTTTGGATGTTGTTGCGATCCACACCTGACTGCACCAGACCGTAGGTGTACTGACGGAAGTGAGGGTCCACCTTGACTAACCAGTCAGCCATATTGTTTGGGTCACACGTGGAGTAGTTGGCATATGTTTTCAACACACGCAGGTCCCTCAGGAATCTGGAGAGGCACATTGAATCAATGAAGGAGCCTGGTGTTTTGCTTTTGCTCAGATATTTGTGTTAAAGTTCTTATTGTTTTTTTAACCACTTGCCTTTTTCGTGTAAGGCCTGCAGTCATGCTCAAGTCCCTGATCAGATCCTGGTCTGTGATGTTCAGCAGAAGGTCTCCGTCCACCTGCAGCTCCTGTACAATAAGATGGTTAGAAACATGTCAACACATTTCTTATACAGTACATCAATGATTAATATGAGATGTTGTGGGACTTAAGGGTAGATCTGTATACTCTATGAAAGGATGATTCTTTGATATTTTACCATAGACCACATTTCTGAAGCCAACCAGGAAATACAGTAAGAATATGCTGAATAACTGCTAGGGAGCCCAATTCCCATTTGATTTATATATTTATATAATGAGTAAACATTTTTATGAAGGAGTCACTGTCTCAATAACTAGTTTCAGATGTTTAATAGCGTGCTGATTTTGTAAATTATGCTCTAATTTACAGAAAGAAAGATGAGAAATCATGGCACATGAGCCAGCTTGTATTGTCCAATAGGCGCCTGGTTGCAGGTGATCTCTGGGAACTTTCATTTGCAAAACATCAACATGACAGATTCCTACATGAAATTGACCTGTGTATTTTTCCCACCTTGAAACGGTCACAATAGGCACTAAAGCCAATCTGCTGCAGCCATGTCTGCACCTCACAGGTTTTCCAGTTGGGAACGCATGACGGGATACGTTTGGGTACTTCCTCTCTCATCATTCGTAGTGCCCGTTTAGCAAGGGCACAGGCCGTACCATTGGTGGAATACATGGCGATTCTCTTAAGGCTCTGCACTGCTCCGATCTCTTGAAATATCTTGAAACAGATGACAAAAATCTATCACGACAAAGCTAACAGACAACACATCCAAAGGCTTTGCACTCTTTGTGAAGTGGACAGTGAATATGTACCTTTGTGTTGCGCTGACGGGATTTGATGCTGGTCTCAACACAGAGGTAAAAGGCTGCAATGCACTTTCCCTCCAGTCTTGTGCCATCCAGTAACGGTAAGAGATGCTGCAGATCAGATGCTGTCCTGCCCTGCATGCTGTCTGCCCTGTCCAGTAAATTGCGGGCAAATTCATCTGGATCCAAAGATGCAATAAACGGCTCCACCAGCTCCAAGGTCCCAGATTTCACCACCTCCTTTTCTATTTCCTTGTTTGCCGCCAATACCGCCACAGCCAGGCATGCATGAAACCGAATAAGTTCATCCTCTTTGGAAAAAGCCAGTGGGAAAAGCCACTCAGCTGCTTGTTTCTCAATCATCCATCGCTGGCAGCGGTGGCCTCCGTACATGGCACAGTTGGCTAGGGCCACCGCACAGTGTCGCAGCACAGTGGGATCTGTACTCCTGCACCAGAAAAGGAGAGCATCTAGGGCCCCATTAGTGATGAGGTGGACAGACGTCTCCTCGGTGTGTTTGAACATGTGCTCCAGAATGCCTGAGACACTGCGAGCCAGTTGAGCATCTTCCTGTTGTCGAGTCAGGTTGAGGATGACCCCAAGACCCATGCGAGCGACATAATCTCTGCAGGAAGAAATGTAAAACTGTTATGATGCTTGACTCTCACAATCTTGTAAACAGTTATTAAAGGTCCAGTGTTTAAGAAATAGTGACATCTAAATGAAAAATAATACTGCATTGCATGAACTTGCTGATTTTATGGCAATAGTTAAATGTTCGTACTTTGAGTTACATTGTTCTAAAAGGTGTCTCTGTTTAGTTGTAGATCTCACAGTTGTAGCACCTGCTCTTTTTGCACTACAGTACATGAGACCTGCATTTATTTGTGTGTGTAAAAGCCTGAGCTTATCACAACGGAAACTAAAGGTTAAAATGAATGTAAAGATGACATCATTTCCATAGTACAGCCGCAGTTCAAGTGTGTACCTGTTGTCTGAGATCAGGATCTGCTCCAGCAGTTTTGCAGACTCATAGGTGATCTCCAAAGCAGGTGTCTGCAGGAGGTGAAGCAGCAGCTCTAGGCCTCCATCCAGACGGATCCTGTTGCAAATCTCCTCTGCCACCTGACGGCCTAAAGTGGGTAAAACCCAGGCCTCCTCCACCAACTGAAACATCTCCGCAATGGCCCTGCGGGTTTCCTCTGGATCCTCCTGCTCCTTGGCTGACTTCAGCCTCCTGATGGCGGAGCGGAGGGCGGGGAGGGAGGTGTCCAGAACCGCCTGGACGTCAGCGCCGATGCCGGGAGAGACCGGTCGGGGGGCTTCAGAGCCGGAACCGGAGCCGGAGCCGGAGCCGGAGCCGCTCCTTCCTCTCTGCAGCCGGCTAACATATTCCGGCACCGTAAGTCTATCTGAGCTGAACATGATGCTGAGACGTCGATGGATTTGCCACAGGAATAGCGTCAGAGACAAGAGCATCTACCGGCAAAAAGAAAACAAGTCAGTGTGGATGACTAGTGGACGCGCAATGAATAGTGTGTTTGTTTACAAATGTCTGCAGATGTTTTAAGTCTCCAAGGCCTGGACTGTAAATCAGAAGTGACTGCTTTGATCAAACAGCATCACTTCTGTGTGTGTGTGTTTGTGTGTGTGTCATCCCACTGGTAGTGAGCGCATAAAGACACATAAGCCGCTCAGTGGATGTTTACGCACGGTCCGCTGTTTTCATTCTCTCCAATATCCGACTTAACACCGGTGTGAAGAAGTGTCCACCACCGCGCCGAGACAGGGAAGCAAATCCTTCTTGTTCTCCGACGAATATATACAAATGAGTGTTTGTTTCATCTCCCGCACTCACAGATTTGTCAGCTTTCCAAAGACAAAGACACACCGTTCATCACGTAGAGGTTTCCCACCTTAATGTTTCCGGCTGAAACACTGAATATGACACAGCGGCTGACCTATAGCATCCTTAGGGTCAGCAGCATCCGCATCCAGGTTCTGTGCATCTTCAAGGGTCTGCACCGCCCACCGGCCCTGCACTGACCGCAGAAACACCCCCTCCTTTTCCTCCCCCACCCCCTGCTCCCTGTATCGAGGCCCCTGCTCGGAGCTCAGAGACCACACTCGCCATCAGTACTGCCCCCTGCTGGAGGAACTGGAGAAGTCACCATCTTCTTTGTTTCAGGTGTTTTTGTTTGTTGCTTGGTTTATCCTTTTCACCTTTTCATTCAACACAAAGGATATAACTACCAAGATAAGATAAGCATCCTTTAATAATCCTCATGGAGATAATTATATCTCTGTACAGAATAAGAGAAACAGTTATACAGTGATTTATATACTAATAAATAAATAAAAGCCTATGAAAACTAGTAATACCCCCCAAATAGAGAGACAATGACATACATTATATGAATATTACTATAGTAATATAGTACACACATATATAGTATGACAAGTACAGTCCCATAATAAGTAAGTATACACGCTTACAATTAAAGAAAATAAATAAAGAAGAAAATGGCTGAATTTTCAATTACTACCGCTGCTAGAATAATACTGAGGCACTGGAAATCAACTACACCCCCCGAAGTGAAAGAAAATACATAAAATACAGAAACATTGATGGTCTGTCAGCCATGTTACCTGACAGACAGAGTCAAAACCAGCTGTCATGAGGCTTAAGTTTAGGTTCATCCTGGACTGGTCATCAGTCAAAATCACAGGTCAACATACTGTACATAGAAAGTCACAATCAGACCTGCAGGAAATTAAGGGCATTCACCTTATCTGAACTGCATTTATGTTTTGTTTTTTTTTTACTGTGGGAGTGTTGGCTTTATTTAGAAAAGAAAAGAAAGAAACTTGGATAAAAAGCTTATGATTATTGACGTGTGTACGACTTCAAATAGGGAGTATGATTATTTAGAAAATACTCATATGCATTCATATCATAAAGTCATTTTCAAGTTTGCTTTACTGTGTAGAGTATTTGATTTTTATATGAAGACACATTATAATTCCTTTTTTTTAATATTTAAAAGGAGAGTTTTAACCTTTTAGGACAAACACATTCTGAAGTCAGCAGACAATCATGTGGCTTCAACGTTTGTTTCCTGTTGAACTCTTTCTGTGTCTGTTTATTAGCTCCAGTAAAAAGAGGTTTGCCAATCGGGTTAAGTAAACAAGGACTGGGGTGACTGACATGTGTTTCCAATGATTGGGAGCAAACAGTCCATCATTACTCTCTCATTCTCTACTCTGACACAGCATTGGCAACATGAAGCCGCAGGTCATTCTGCTGCTCGCTCTGCTCACTCATACTTTGGCTGCTGAGGGTGAGTAAAATTTTATTTTTTTGTTTGTTTTGAGCATATGTAAAGTGAAAATACAGCAGTGTTTCTGATTGATGATTGTTCAGTATAGAATATTCCAGTCAGAATCAATAATGTGTCGACATCACTGACACACCGTGTCCTGTACTTGAAATGGACTGAACAGAATATATTTGCATGGCTACATATCAGGTTGTGCATTTGCTTCATCTACCACAGAATCATGTCAAAACAATTTACAATTAACACTTTTTTTTTTAAGAAATTCACTTCGCCATCTGTGAAATCTAAAGACTATAATGTGAAAAATCACAGGAATAAACTCTTTACACAAATAGATGCATTTATTGAAACCTGGGCTGCTACTAATAGGTACATTCACCACAAATATGGTGAATTATTGTGATATTTTTAAACTTCTTATTGATTTTTGAGTGTCTGTCATTTTAAATGAATACAGTATCTTCTTGTGCATGTGGTTTTCATACAACCCCCTATACTCATACCGTTTTACTCAAGTTTCTTGTTATTCTGGTACTGTGTTTGAAATCAATAAAATAAATACAATTCTTCGAGAAAGCTTAAAACATAAAGCCTGTCCAGATAATAATGCCCATTTGTAAAATGTTTGTCATCAGATGATGATTTAAGAACTAATTTGCAATTAACAGGGCAATATGGCAGACATTTAATATACAGAGGAAAAATGCAGTTATTCTATTACAACTGAGATGTTTTATCTAAAGGAGGAGGTTCATCAGGTCAGAGGAAGAATAGCATAAAGTAAATAAAATGCATGGGATAAAAGAGATAATCTGTTTCCTATTAATCTTATTTTAAGAGTCCTGTATGGGTCGCTGTGAGAATGGCTTTGACTCTCAGAGGAAGTGCCAATGTGACTCCATGTGCAAGTATTACAAGAGTTGCTGCACTGACTTTGACGACACCTGTGGGATGATGAGTAAGACTCCTCTCTGCTAAACTCTTAAAAAAAATGCAGTCATCCGTCAAAGTAGTGTAAAAAAGGATGATGATATTCTAAATGTTTAATTTTCATCCCCCCTTTTCAGCTCGTGGAGACACATTTTCTTTTGCAGAGGATGAGGAGGAGGAGGTTATTGAAGGCACCACACCCTCTTCCAGACATTTAGCACAGTCTTCGACCACAGCCAGTCAACAGACGACACCCACACAACAGCCCATTTCAGACTTCAGACCACAGCATCCTCCAGAAACCACGCTAGAAATGAACAAACCTCCACGACACATGGACACTGTCTTTCAGAGAGTCCCTGGTGGACAGAGGACACCCACTTCACCCACTGTCCTGCCAATCAACCTCTTTACAACCCTCCGTCCTGAGATTCATACAGCAGCCGAGATGACCACTGTCTCCATCCCCACAGCCACCACTGAAGCCCCTGATCCAGACGCTGAGGTCTGCAGTGGGATGCCTTTTGATTCTTTTATGCAGCTGAAAAATGGCTCTATATATGCCTTCAGAGGTGAGCGATTCTTAACCTAACCGTCTGAAAATCATCCAAACTTGTTTTTACAATGATATCACTTACTTGTTATTCTGCAGCTTTTTGCTGATTATCACATGGCCTATTTGTTATAAGCTTATTGATCGCTTTTTAATTTAATTGTTCTAACAAGGTGAACATCCTTTTTTTGTGTTTATGGGGTTTGAAAAGTGCTTGAATTTTGGATAAAATGTTTGAAAATGCTTGAAACAATCACCATATTTCTTTCTATTTTATATTTCTATTTCAACAGTAAGATACTTAGAATGAAGAATAAAATAAGTGCTAGTGTCCAGATGAAAACTTTTTTGCTTGGGCCTTGCTTGGGTGTAAGACCATGACTATTATAAAACACAATTTTTTGTTATTTAAGCAATAATGCCATCCCTTCTATTGAGATAAATGTAGTAAAGAAATAATTTTGAGTTTATATGTTTGTATAAAAGTATCACAGCTCTGAGGTGCTGTAAAAGCATGAAAATCGACCTTAAAATTGCTTGACAAATGCTTGAATCGATCTTGAACCCTGCATATATGAGTCCACATAAGGTTTGTGGCTTTGTTAAGCAGAGGAATTACACTTGTGTGTGTTTTCTAGGAAAGTATTTTTTTGAACTGGACCAGAAGTCGGTTGTGCCTGGTTTTCCAAAGCTCATTAAGGACGTGTGGGGCATCGACGGGCCAATTGATGCTGCATTCACTCGAGTCAACTGTCAAGGAAAGACCTACATCTTCAAGGTGGAGACACAGAAAATGAGCTGTTATTAGTTTTAGCAGCAAGTCAGAAGATGACTGTCCTTGATTAAATTACTGTTTAAATTCATCAATAGGGAAACAAGTACTGGAGGTTTGATAATGGTGTCCTGGATGATGACTATCCCAGAGATATCAGCGTGGGCTTTGACAAAATCCCTGATCACGTAGATGCAGCTTTTGCCCTCCCTGCCTCTGGTCACCATGGAAAAGAGAGAGTTTATTTTTTCAAAGGTGCAAATCCAGACTTTTTTTTAACATATATGATGTATGAACATGTTATACAGTGGAAAATATTATACATACGAGCACAAAGATACTGAAATGTAAAAAAAAAAAAAAAAAGTAATCAAAGCTTACCATTTGGCATCTTTTTGGTTTCTCCAGCTGATCAGTATTACATGTATGAGTTTTTGCACCAGCCGTCACATGGAGAGTGTATCACCATGTCCGAAAGGTTTCCATCCACACTGTTCAGGCGCTACACTGACTTATACTACAACAACTATGAAAGTTTCTTCAGCGAGCTCTTCTCTGACTGTGAGTTCTTGATTATTTCTGTTTTATTTCTTGGACTGGAGGTAGATGCTTTACTTTCATGCTTTAGTTTCATGCTTTTCTATCTTACTTCAGTGCCTCAGCATCATGACCATCACCACTTCATCAACAAAGACTGGAAGGGCCTGAAGTCCCCGGTGGATGCTGCCATGGCAGGCAGGATCTATGTTACCCCATGGAGGCCGACACCACGCCGCAACGATTATAACCGTGACCAGTGGTGGAGCCGGCAGTATGGACAGCAGTGGAATCAGCAATATGGACAGCAGTGGAATCAGCAGTATGGACAGCAGTGGGGTCGCAGGAGGCAAAACCGTTCACCCTTCTGGAGCTCCATGGCTGAGCAGGGGATGAACATGGGTCAGGAAATGGCTGAAAGGAGGATGGAGCTGGAACTGAGGTTGGCAGAGAGGAGAATGGAAATGGAGGAGAGGCTTGGGCAAGACTGGGACAGACGGTGGGATCAGGACTGGGACCAAGACAGACGGAGAGATCGATACAACCAGAACAACAGAGGCAACTACGACTCCAGATATGATAGGTCGTACTGGGACAGACAGAGGAGTCTGCCTATCCAGAGCGTCTACTTCTTTAAAGGAGGTAACACAGCAGAGGAAACATTCAGTCATGGACAAAATATTTATTCACTTAACCTTTAGACCTCAGAATGTTGCAATGGGAGTTGTCACCGTGGCTTAACTGAATGTCCTGTGTACACAAACACAGAGAACACATCAACATCCTTAATGTTATTTAAGGATGTTCTTCTTTAAAATATTCTTTAAAATATCAGAAAATGGTGTCCTAAGGAAAAACTTTTTTTATTATTTATTGAAAAATTGAATTATTTAATATTTGATTTACTTGAACTTTAATCAGGGATAAGAAGCAAAAATTCCATTTCCTGTGTGATGAAACACTTGAAAAGCTGGCAACAACAAATCTCGTGGGTATTTCCTATCGGGGTTTTTTTTATCAAAGCCTTGTTTTATGGACATGTTATGAAACACATTTAATCTGACAAATTAGGAAATTCATTCAATCAGATGTGAAAAGAATATAGATAAGTAGTATATTATAGATGTAGCAATTAAGGGATACAAAGTTATTTAATGTGCATGTTGTAGTGGTTTTATGGCCATGAAATAATCACTGAAAAATTGAGTTACAGCTGCAGGAGACATCAGGCAAACAGGAACAGAAAGTCAATAATTCTATAAAACTTTTAGCGGCTCTCTCTTACCACACAAAGCTTATTATAACTCATTTCACATGCTATGTATTAGTCCATGAACACACGACTAACAGAATTACAGTTCCCTATTACATTCACTATTTGTGCATTTATGCTCATGACCTTTACTTCTGCTGCCCGGTTTATAATTTACCATACATGACAGTGAATTGTAAAAGTCAACTATACATTATGCTTCTTAATGGAGACAGCTTTCATTTTCACAGCGGGAACATGCTCAGCACAATCTCTGGCTGCTTTGAAAAAGAAAATTACAAAAAGCAACTAATACAAATTCACATTTTAACTTGAGAACACCAGTTATGGTACAAGACAAAACGCATGATTGCCTTGTTTGTGTGCTTTCTAGATAAATACTACAGAGTGGACCTGAGGACCAAGAGAGTTGACCCTGCCATGCCTCCATACCCCAGATCCATCGCTAAGTTCTGGCTCGGCTGCTCTGACACCAAGGGAGCAGAGAAGTAATCGTTCCAAATATTAATGTTTTGCGTGTAACATGGTCCTTTTTCACTCAGGCTGGGTGACCGAGGGATCGCAGTGCTAGCAGCAAAATATGTGTCAGGCATGTTCAGTGTAACAAATTAGCTGCTCATTAACTTTAGTGAATATTGATTAGTGAAAACTATGCACAGCTTGTTGTGGCCAAAGTTCAACAGTTTGAGCCTCTGAACTCTGCTTCGTCAAATCTGTTTTTAAATCAGCTGACCTTCATCATCGAACGCAAGTGTCAAGTTGTTTTTAATGTAAAAGCTTGTTTATTTGAGTCGTAATATTCCCTACATTCAAAGTTTGTCCTTTAAGTTTCGAGTAGGTTTAATTCATCTATTAAAAAAAACCCACACAAACAAAAAATGACTGTGTTTACAGAAAAATGTCCTTTTTTTCCCTTCATTATTATTTGTGAACATTTATATACAGTGATATGAAAATATAAAACACTCAAAATATGACATTATACCAGTTTTCTAACAAAATGTAATACTGTAATACTTACAAAACAACCCAGGTTAATGTTATGGTCTTTACCAGGACATTATGTGCAAGGACCTATTTTTGTTTGCATAGTCACAACTTGTTTTGGTTCATAATATCTTGTGTTCAAGGCAAATAAAACATCAGGACATTAAAAACTCATCTGATTGTCATGATGTAAACACTGTGCTGAATTCCTGATTTGTTTTGTTGTTGTTGTTTTTTTGTTTTTTTTTTGTTTTTTGTTTTCTTATCCCGGTAAAGCCCATAAAGTTGTTTGAAAGTGGAGAAAGTGTTTGACTTTCTCCACTATGTCTGTCCCTTTTCTGACTCAGTAAGCAAATGCAAACACAAATGTTACAGTACTTGTATTCATATATTGTATAAACACTTAGCACAGCATGCGTTACTGCAGCAAATAAAAGCCACTTTCACTCTCTTGTTCATATAAAAATGAAGGTAATGAAAGCAACTACTGGTGTTCTTAGGAATCAATCTAATACTACAGCTGTTCTTAACAGTAATGGATTTGCCTCTGTGACAGCCTCGGAAAAATAAATATGTATCTGTATCATAGACTGTATATAGGAAAATGGATGTAGTCTTCCAGTTTAAAAAATGAAGTATTGGAAGTAACAATAAGCCACCAATGGGCAACTTTGTTGGTTGTAAAGTCAGTTTGAATGGAATACTATGGGATTTATAACATCAGTAAACATTTTCCTGATGAATTAATGCTCTCAATTATTAGTTGTAAAGTATGTTCCCATTTAGAGGAAAAATGTTCCTCTAAATGGGAACATACTTTACAAAACAGTCCAGTATGTGCCTGGTTGCAGGTAATGTCTGTGAAAAAACTGACATGAAACAGGTCAAATCTCAAAGCTACATACCGGGAGATTGTTTTGCAACTGATATACACTATACAGTCTGTCATCTATTGTAAGATCAGACCTGCTGATGATGTGGTTTAATGGAAGTTATGAGTGGTTAATCATGACATTTTCATAGCAGGGTTCATCATTCCCACTGACCACCGCTCCTTCGTTGGTGATGACCTCAGCGAGACTCGCAGTGTCTCCTGTTGGTCCCACAGTAAGGTAGCTGCTCTCAGTTTTTGCTGTGCTGGAGTCCTGCCTCGTGTCACCCTCAGCTGTCAGAACTGACCCCGAGGAGGCAACTGGAGCCACCTCTGGCACGCTTTTCAAAATGGACGACAGTGGCCTTTTCGGTGTGCCGCTGTCTGATAGTGGAATGTCATTGGCATTTACTGTGTCACAGGAGTTGTAGACAGCATGCTTTCGCCTCATGGGCTTACATACAGTAGCAACCTCCCCTCCTGCTGGCCCTCCATGCTCCCACGCACTCACCCGAGCGCCGAGCTTCCTCCTGGGCGGTTTATTAATCCCCTCTCCTCCCTTGGCTTTGAACTTGCTGGTCTCCTGCTCTCTTTGTCTCTGAATGCTGCCGAGTCTTCGCAGCATGGCCTGAACGGGGCCTTCAGAGCTCGTCTCAGAGACAGGTCTCCCCGCTTTACCCACTGTCACGTAAACTGTGGTGACTTTATGTGAAGCAGCAACCTGAGCACCAGAGCCAGAGGTTGGCAGCTGGTTTCCTTTTTGTGCAGCTGTGTTGGGCATAGCCTGTTTTCTTCCTGCTGAGCCGGGGACCTGTAAGGTAGCTCGAGATGGGGTTCTATCGCCTTCATGGTCCCCTGATTCATAGCTTAACTCCTGGTTGTCTGTTGAATCCACTTCATCTTCCCTCTCACTAGCCTCTGCTGTATCTTCTTCTCCAGGTCTAGCTGCACTACCCTGACTTTGGAGGGCAGAGAGCATCAAAATACCCCAGGACGGTTTAGGTTTAGTGTCCTGAGCAGAACCACGTCTTTCTTTAGGGCTGAAGCGTGTGCCCTCTGCAAAAGAGACAGATGGCCTCTTGGATTTGACAATGCTGGATGTACGCGGGATGTTGAATGGTGAGGTGATGTCCTCGCTACTGAAGCCAGATGGGTCTAAGAACATGTTACACTTTGAGCTCATCTCCTGGAACTCACCTCCTGCCACCGCTGGGATGTCTATCACAGTGATGGACAGACGACAAAGGACATGAATGGGAAGTTCACAGCAAGAATTAGGGGGCATTCAAATGCAGCATCTAAAACTCTTCACCAATGCATGAAAGAACCCAGGGGTGTTTTTAACCAAGACTCTTGTGGGGTTGCACTTCTGTTGGACCTGTTATTATTAACCAATCAAAACATGGGAGCTGCTGAGATGATTGAAGTTGCTTGAGCTTATGGTTAGAATTACAGGGGAGTTACGGGGAGCGTGGTTCCTCTGAACAGGACACAAGCTCTCGTGTTCAGCACCTAAAGTATTGTATACGTGAGGAAGAGGAGGATGATGAGAGAGCAAAATATCTTGGGAATAAATCTGCGTAGTATGAAAACTCTGTAACTGACCCTATTTGCACCAGTATACTTTAACGTTGGCGATAATGGTGTTACTTCAAGAGCTCAATATTTTCTCAGGTGGTACTTATAAAAAGTTATAAAACAAAAAGTTTGGGAACCACTGTTTTAAATGATGGAATTTCACAGTTAATTTCAGAGTTGACAAAGACTAGTTTGAGGTACCTCTTTTGTCTAAATTTCAAAAGACGTGCTCAAAGCACTCGCTGCATTCCAAAAAGTGTTGATACTTTCATTGCAATGCTGATGTGCCCAGAAACACAGGCACATCACAACAGATGTGCTTCACAACTGGGTCACTCTCACTTGTGCCAAAGATGCTGCATGTGAACAGCACTTTAAAATACCAGTGTCAGTTCTGCTTACCACCAGAGGAGGGCAATTAAAGTTTTATGAAATGTGAATGATTGTGGCCATACCTTCCCTTGGAGGGACACAGTACAGAGCTTCTCCCTCTTCCTCATCACTGTCGAAAGACGACCCCTCGGTCACCCAGCCTGAAGACGGGGGCTCAATGAAGCTGTGGTTGAAGGTCAGTTCTGGGTCATGGTGAGATACTGTGTGTGTGTGGCATGAATTGAGAAGGAAATGTTAGGCAAATCTGTACAAAGCTTGTCAACTCTATTATATGTCAAGAATGAATTCGTACTACAATTATATTTTCAGTCTGAGGTAAAATACTTAATGTTCCAGCAATGAAGTCTGTTCATGTAACGAGATAAAACAAATGTATGTTTTCATCTGTGGTTTTTGTATTATGTTGTAAATATATTTTAAAGTTTAAGATGCAGATGTGTGGGGTTTGAATTAAATTAAACAGGGGAAAATAGATGTAAGTTAAAAAATAGTTATATATATAGTTATAGTTATATATATAACTCCCAAAATGCATAACTGGGACATTTAATATATTAAGTGGAGGGGACACACACTTTTTCAACAAAATAATTGAAAGGCTGTGATGCAAAAAGGGGGTTATTCAGTCACAATCACAATTAAATATGTCATATTACAGTCTGAGTTTATAATTTGTGTAGTGCTTTGCATGAATAGACTTTTCATGAGATTAAGTACTTCTGTAGTGATTTACAATGTGGTCTATCATGTGCTATTCTGCACATATGCAACAGTTTTTGAATTAGGGTGCATTACTGCATTACACAGGAGTTATTGTGTTGTCAGACTGACCAGTGACACGAGGCAGACCAGAAGACCAGTTAGAGATACACGGGAGAGCAGCACTGATGTTTGCCAGGACACTATAGACATGATATTTCATCCGGACAGACAAGCCTCCATCAGCCACAGTCGCACTTGGAGAAAGATTTGAAAGTATAATCAGTTATATACCACACTGCCATGGCAAAAAACATGAAAAAAAACATTTTTAAACGTATCTAAATCAGTTAAGTGAAAGTTCCCACAAACAGTTCTCAACAGCAACATGCGTGGCTGAAGCTGAGCTGCAGCTTCGTTGCTGTGTTTCGCACTTGCGGGTTCTGCAAGCAAGCATTCTGGGATGTGGCCAGATGGCAGAGGAGATTGTAGGCAAGATGCAGAACTATAGAGGTAACTATAGCAACATTATAGTCTTCACTCAGCATCAGTCACTTTCTAGTATGACCTGACAGCCTGCACATCAAAAAAAAAATTATTTTGCTTTTTATGCTTTTGTGAGGTTTATGTAGAAGTCTGTGTTGTAGTTGGAGCTGGTCATTTGTTGGCATTAGTAGATCCCATTCCTGTGCAGAGCAGACTGCAACTCACTCACTACTTGCTATTCACTTGCCAACAGTGAGCAGAAGTCAGCCACTGATGAATTCCTGACTTATACAGGAGCACACATTACTTCAAATCATTTAGATTGTCCCAGAAAATCCAATCGCCCATAAATTGATATACTGAAAGTGAGTCTTTAGGGCAATGCAGGCAATGGAGGGGGTGCTGAAGGTAATGTTATGATCTATTAATGCATTGCCACTAATGATAAGTGATATGATAAATGCATGAATAATCTTACATACTGCTACAAAAAGAAATAAGACACTGAGGGATAAAATGAAGTGTTTTCACAGTTGTTTAGTTCTGTGTAGTTTTCTCTTCCGTGTTAAGTGGACCATTATCCCTTAAGTGGACATATTCATTTACATTCAGTTGATGTACAGACTGATATGAAGCACTGTGTGTTTGAGTATAAAACAGTTCCATATTAGAGGGGACAGCATGGCCATCCAAGGCAAGGCTGAAAACCTGCTCATTGTGTAATATTGAGTGGATTAACTGTTTCAATGATGATCTGTATTTAAAAAGAATAAAGAAAACTATTGTTTAAGCCCCTGTTAAAACTTGTATATGTACTAACGTGCACTGAAATTTAAAAAGAGAGAGAAGAGATACTGTCAAGAGATTATTACTACATTACTAGATATTCTGCTGTTGTCAAACAACTGTAGAGTAAACCTGCATCACTGGTTATTTCTCTTTTCCACTCAAACAGAGTGGTTGCTCAGAGTGCATGACCTAATGAGGGAATCCAGCAGGAGCTGATTTCATACGTTATTTAGGGCCACACCTGTCTTTGCCATCAACAGGACCTTCTCCACAACAGAAGCAGCAGCAGAGCACAGCCAACAGCAACAGGAGCAAAGGGAGCAGCACACCCGCCAGTACAGCACTCCTGCCACCTGAGACACACACAAACACATACCTTTATCCATGTGCAAGTGAGTAGGATGGATGGATGGATGGATGGATGGATGGATGGATGGATGGATGGATGGATGGATGGACAGACATACTGTTAGGGCAGACTCCAGTGACTGGATGGCAGCTGACTCCCTCACCACAGTCACAGACAGAGGAACAGTTGAGGCCAAACTGAAGTTCAGGGCAGCTGCTGTTACAGCTGGAAAAAGATGAAAAAATATTACAAAATTGCATCATCACAGCGAACAAACAATTGACAGTCTGTTACAGTCTGTTAAACAAATACTGGAAGTGTATCATGATGACTAATAAACCCTGTGGTCTCACAGAGACGAAAGTTAAAGGAATCAGTATGGAGATTCTGCATAATTTAACCAGCGAGCCTCACTTTCTCATGCTATACTGCCAGTCATAACGATTTATTAGCTTAAATTTCATCATTCCCTTGGATTGGAAGCTCAAGTTGATGAAAAAAAAAACAAATTTGGCCATTTTTTGGACATTTTTGTCTGTCCTCTGCCTTTCACTTTATGAACTAGTCTATACTTACAACTCCATTTCCACAAGACAGCAATATAACCCTGATTCATGCAGTCATACAAATTCCATTATAGTGACTCATGCTTTAAATCATGTAAACTGTATGAATCTATAAAAAGTCAATAGGCAACACACACTAAGGCCAAAACAGCGTATATGTTTTTTTTCTTCTGTTACACTACTACCTTGCTTATGTGCCTCAACAAACTAAAATATAAAGCTGTTGGAGAAACAAACGCAGCCAAAAACAACTTGAAAACGTTTGTGATACTGAAACTTGGATGATTTGTTTTGGTTTGGCCTAATTTTGACTTAAATCCATGGTTCTCAAATTGTGGTACATGTACCACCACTGTGGCATGCAAGCATGCTCTGGTGGTGTGCGTAGAAATTGAAACAAAAAACAAAACAAAAATAATAAATTAAATAAAAATTAATAAGAGTCACCTTATCATTCCCACCAGCTTAATCTAATTTCACTATACCAGTGACTGAAGTATATGTGATGAAGAGGAGGATGATGAGGGAGCAAATGATCCTATTGGGTATAAATCTACCTCCTGTGAAAAGTCTGTAGCTGACTTTGCTCGACCTATTTACACCACTGTATTTTAACGATGTCAATAATGGTGTTACTTCAAGAGCTCAGTATTTTGACAGGTGGTACTTGGTATAAAAGGTTTGAGAACCACTGGCCTAGATGAACAGTGAACAAGTGACTTAACTTGAGTCTGTATTTTGAAAACATTTCTCTCAGCTGGAATATTCTTATAAGAAATGATTCACACAGTCTGCTGAGAGAAACTATAAGCCAGGATAAAGAGAAACTCTCTAATTTGCCACTTCAGAATCAGAATCAGAATACTTTTATTATCCCGAAGGAAATTGTTGACCAGCCAGCTCACCTCTCTCCCTGGAAGCCTGGCTGACAGACACATCTTCCTGTCACATGATGGCAGTTACCATGGATACAAGGATTACACAGGAAGCTGCAGGCGTCTCCAAATGTTCTGTCAGAGCAGACGTCCTCACACCTGGGTTAGACAGGGAGCAACGACACTAATGCTTATTTTCAAAAAGGCTATGGAAGTGTGAATACAGTATGTAAAGACAACATCAAAACACAGATTTACACAGATTGAGGTTTAAAATATTATTACAGACTATAATGGTTTTACCAGTGGTTTTGCTATTAAAAACACAATAACTGTAAAAATGTATATTTTTTCCCTCCAATTGTCTTATAATGAGTAAGAAATCACATAGGCCATACTAAATATCCAAGTAATACATTTTGTCCAGAATTTATTCAAAAAGGTTTTTAGTAAATTAGCCGGAGAATAGAGGAAAGTACATTACCAGTATTTGTGATTTGTTGGACTTAGGTATGAAAAATTCACCAATGCAGCCTTCAGAGTAACATCAAACACGCTCATATATGCTTAAAACATATTTGCACACCTGGGTCCAGTCCATCCAGGGTCACAACTCGAACATTTCCCAGTTTGGGGGTCACATGGTTCATTATTCCTGCAGCGTGGACACTTCGCTTGGCAGCCATTGCCATAAAAACCACTGGCGCAGGGGCGGTCACACAGTGTTCCGTTCCAACCAGGCTCACAGGCTGCACAGGCTCCATCCGTGGCAGAGCAGGTCTGCTTGTCTTTACAGTACCCACAGCTACAGACCAAATGAAAGTAGATGAAATAAAAACACACACGGGTGCACGTGTGTGCACTTTACCTCCACATACCAACCTCATTTTGCACCCGCTGCCATACTTCCCAGATTCACAGGGCTGGTTACAGTAGACACCCTGGTAACCTGCCTGGCACAGACATTGACCATTGACTGGGTCACAGCTGCTGTGTGTGAGGTCACAGTTGCATCGTCGGTCACAGCTGGGTCCCCACCAGTCTGTCTCACACTCACAAACACCCGTGCGCTGATTGCAGGTTGACAGGTAACAGCTGCAGGTGACGGGACATTTCAGGCCCCAGTGTCCTCTTTGGCACTGACACCGGCCTGTCAGCTGGTCGCAGCCCGGGCCCACAGAGCCACTGCTGACACACTGGCACGGTTTGGAGCAGGTTGGGGTCCACCAGCCTTCATCGCAGGTGCAGTTCCCATGGATGGGGTGGCAGTGACCATGGCGGGTGCACTTGCAAGTGTACTGGCACAGTGGACCCCAGCGGTTGTGGTTGCAGGTGCATTCACCAGTGGCGGGGTGACAGCGGCCATATGGGTGGCACCGACATACCTGGCGACAGTCTGAACCCCAAAACTCAGGAGGACATCCTGTAAAAGCAGAGCGTGTAAAATAAAACTTATTCATACACATAAACACTGTGTGACCAAAGTATAAAATGGTGGAATCTAATGCATTTACTGCCTATTTTCTGCTATTTCTAATTCTACTAATTCTAAAGAACAGTAAGGTACTGTACTTTCCACCTCACTTTATTTAACATACACTCACTGGCAATTTTACAGTTCATTTACAGTTCAGGCAATCACATGGCTTCATGCACAGAGTTTCTGTGCATGAAGATATGATTGTTGGTGCCAGACAAACTGGTCTGAGTTTTTCAGATACTGCCAATAGGATTTTTCACGCAGAGTGTAGTCCAAAAAATAGAAAGTACATAATACACTGAGCAGCTGTGTAGGTGAAAACGACTTGTTGATGCCAGAGAATGGCCAGACTGGTTTAAAATGAACTTGAACAACCACTTGCTGCATCCAAGGTATGCAGAAAACTATCTCTGCACATGGCAAGCCTTGAAGATGAGCTTCAGATGGGCTGCAGCTACAGAGGACCACACTGGACACCACTACTTATCAGGTGTCTAGTGTACCTAATAAAGTGGTTGGTGAGTGTATTCAGAAAGCCAGTGCAGTGGGGGAAAAAGACATCTTAAAAAGATAACAAGGAGAGAGATGAGACCAGGGAACCAGCAGTGAACTAGCAGTAACGTGATGCAAATGTTAAATGTTTAAATATTTTCATCTGAGGCAAAAAAAAAAAAATAGACATTGTGGCTTTTAGTATTTGCTGTCAAGATTATTAGGACTAGTGCTGCTCAGGTATTGAATATTTGACCTTTAATAATAAATATTAATCAATCACTCAGGGACAGATATTTGATTAGGAAGTACTTTTATCTTTGGTGAATTAAACTGATATTACCTCTGTCCTTTTAAAACAGTAGGATTTAAAAATGTCCTTCTACTCATAATGGAGTGTTTTTATATTGCCGTTTTGGTAATTTTACTTCGTTTCAAAATCTGACTGGTTCTTTCCTGACGGGTTTCAAAGAAGACATTTCAGTTTATTGTTTGAAATAATGGACAGTTAGAGAAAATTATCAGTGAGCCACATTGTACAGAGTGTGTTAAACAGGAGTGTGAGGAAAATGCAATATCATTTCAGTCTTACTAGGCCGTTAAGAGTCTCTTCTACACAATAAAACTATTAAATGCAGTTTGTGTTGTGAATATTATACATCGGTCAAATGATGCTGAGAATCTGCTGTTCAATGTAACTCACGTGTTTTACAGTAAGCTCCGAAATAACCAGGTAGACAGCGACACACACCAGGATACACACAGATCTCTTCCTTTAGACAGGCCTGCTCACCCTCGCACACAGCTGCACACACACACACACACACACACACACACACACACAAGCAACAGTAAACTGTAAAAACAAGACAAATTTCAAGACTAATGTCCAAAAGATGCAAAAACTCACGTATAGAGCATTCGTTTCCCTTTTGACGCCATCCAGTGCAACAGACAAGGGTAGAGGAGTCTCTGGATATATAAAAAATAATCAGTCTGACATTTTTTAAACACAAGAAACTAGTAATAACCCGGGAAAACCATTTAAAAGGAAAAGGTGATGTTTAAAAAGTTAGGTTGTTTTCAGATAAAGGAGCTACGCAGCACAGAAGGGTAGATTTCCTAAAGAAATACTGTATATCATAACAATAAAATGTGATCCAAGAACATAGCTCTTCATTTCCACGAGACAAAAAGGGTGTAGGCTGAAGCTAAAACTTATTAACACCTTCCTACTTACCTTACAAAATCATAGTTTTTACATAAACATGATTATGGCTACACCAACAACCACAAATAAATTATTTTAGTTTGTGTCATTACTGGTTTTATTGTATTTCCATTAAATTCTGAATTGTATACTGCAAGGTTAAATTGTTCTTGTGCAGTTTTTGAGCCTGTTTAGTGTATCAAAATAAGCTTTCCCAATCCAACTGACAGACAGAGATCTTTAATATTTGTTTGAGTCTTTGGATTTTCAAATGTGAGTGTTCCTCTTAGATAGTATTGACTCTCCCTCACTTTAAAGAACCTCAACATACTTGGTGGTATGCAATCCTGTATTGTAACTTACTAAATCTTTAAATTTTAGTGTATTTCATTGAATAAATAGTGGGTTAGTAAGCTAAAAACTCAACCAATTTTAACTGGTCAAGCGATTGCAAAAATATTTTGGTCACACAAGTTCCTGCCATCATTCTTACCCAGAAAAGAAAAGAAAAACCAACACGTGTGAATGAAGGTGAAGCTGTACCTGATGTTGCGGCAGACGTTCTTCCCAGCAGGATCCAGAGAAAGTGAGGAGGACAAGGAGCAGCAGAGCAGAGCGCTCAGAGCTCTGAGGAGAAAAACCATCTCCACACTAGTCCAAAGCCAAATCCTGGTTCACTCACGCCTTAATGGTCTGTCTGCTCCTGCCCTTTTTTATTCCTCAAAACTTGTTCTCCTTCCAGTCAAAAGTAAGAGGCAGTGTCTCCCTGACTAACCCTCCACCCTTCCCTCCTTCCTCTCCTCTCTTTCTCTTCTGTGAGTCGTCTTGTGGCTCCAGTTCAGCCCAAGAGGTCTAAACCTTTGAGTTTCCTCTTCCCATTTCCTGGGGAAGTCAGAGCCACTTCCTTCTATTCAGCCAGACACTGAGCTTTTTAAAGATGGTTGAACAACTAACACAAAAAGCTCGTCGCACACACTGGTAAAGCACACAGACACAAACACACACCCCTGATGTTCAGCCTTTTCCCAGAACGTGTTGTTCAGGGTCCAGGAGATGATGAAGAAAGCTATATGTGTCATGGTTACACAATACATTAGAGTACAGTAACAACATGGTAATAGTAATCATTTTGTAATAGGAAGGTGGTATTATGATAACACTTATTCTTATATCTTATTTCAAATGTAATCTTCAAAATCTTGGTAAAACAATGGTAGTAGTTTGCTAATACGGAGACAATACTTCAGTATTGTAATATCCACGTAATAGCTTGGTAACAACAATTACTCAAGGCTACCATCAGTGTAAGACCTTAGCATGAAAATGTTTGTGAATCCAAAGTGATCATTATAGATTATAGAGTTGAAATGTATCCCCACCACTCACCCAATATCCCACACACTATTTCCATTGTTCAAGTTATTACTTGGTGATCAGTATAACAATAAGATACTAATATTACTTACTTCATCATATTGTTGTTGTATTGTAATGTCAAGTGTTCTGAATGTCAGTAGAAAGATGATCACATGATCACCTTGACTACTGTAAAGCAGCGTGTGCAGCACAATGCAATTTCTGAATCTGGTGCTGCATCAAAATCCGTTGAGACAACAAGTCGTGTTGAATGGTTTTAATTGAATTTTGACGATACACAAAAATACACATTTGGACTTGTTTTTGTCACATTTTCAATAAATTACACTATGGCAATTGGGAAACTGAATATGCTTTTGTGAGCATAAGCTTTTCATTATGAACTTGCATACAAAAATATATTGCAAACAGTTATCTAAGAAAACATTGTCTGATTTGAAGGTCACTGCCTTATCAAACACAATAGCAGTGGTCATTCTGAGTGCTGCTCTGGTCTGGCATTAAAAAACAATGTTCAGATATTTTATGTCAGCTAATTTTGGAGAAAAGAAAATCCCCCCTGCTCTCATTTTCACACAGAAGCACATAACTTCCTCTACAAGTAAAGTAACCAATCAGCACAGGCTGGTACACCAGCCACACCACACGTCCTCATTCACACACACTCTTATGGCACCAACATCAAATACACACCAGCCAAACACTTTAGAGCTGTGAAATGACCGATGATTGAAAGGTTAAGAAAATATACTGTATTTTTAAACATTAAGGCTTATTCATTACAATACACTCACTGCTGAAAGAGCCTGGTGCATTATTTGTAAAATGAAAAACAATGCCCTCTTATGGATAAGAGGTTAACTTAATATAATGTGATTGCAACTTTCAAAACATACATACATACTGTATTTGTAATGTCTTTGGTTTTTGTTAAAAGGGTTATATAAATAACTATGCATAAATTTATATTTTCATTAATACAAAAACTACCAACAAAAAAACAATGACAAAAAAATTTGTGTCAATACTAAAATTTTATAAAAGGAAGAATCTTTTGTGTCAAAAAGTGTCCCTCACTACTGTGGTATACGCAACTGTACCATAGCAAAACACAGATCCTCTTATTTTTCATTTGTACTGAAAATATAACAAAATGGGAAATGGAAGTAAAAGTAAATGTGATCAAAATAAAACTAAAAGGTTTAAAAATCCAGATCTTTTCCCATGCTCACATAGTGCTTTTGTGTCATTTACACTGGGGCTGCACTCAGACGACCTCCTGACCTTTCTACTGAGCTATGACAGCAGATGGAGATATCCTGACAAGAAAATAAATCTATTTCAGTTCAAACTCGAGGGTCTCGAGTCAGTACCAGGCTCAGGGACATGCTCCGACTCATGTGTGGCCTCTGAGTCTCCGATGATCTCCCAGGTGGAGGTGGAGTTGGTCATGTGGGTGGGGCTCCGGAAGCTGCCTGACCGTGTCAGGAAGCCAAAGCTGTGAAGGAGAACAGACAAGCCCGTGGTCAGAGCTACAGCTGGGGATTACAGCTAAATATAGGCCATCAGCACAGAGAGATAATTTATAGATGATGTGGCAGTTCTGATTTAATTTTGGACCATTTTGTTTTTTATTGCTCTTGTTTGGTCGCACTAGAGCTACAGTGCCGATGTTTAAAAAGAATAGAACAGAACAGAAAAGAGCATCTTCTGTCTTTCTAAATGGGCTCTTTGCACAGCAGCCCTTTTGACATGTTTTATCAGGAAAGGCTCTGTTTAGTTCATATAAGTCAGGACAGTGTGACAGTGAACAAGCATGCACCCGGAAAGTGAAGAAGCTAAATGGAACTCAGCCACCATTCACCATTTGAACGTTTACACCTGTGATTTTCCTTCCGTGACCTGTCAAAATGGGTGCTGTGCAAATAACTACAACTCAAAGGCCAAGAACTTAAAAAATGAAATTTGTAAAATGAATAAACAAATAACATTACAACAGATTAATCATATTGAAATGTCTATGTGATTTCAATAATCCCATGGAATTATTCAAAAGGCCAGTGGCGATAGGAACAAAAGACATCCTGAACCCATATGTCCTGCACGTTGGTGAACCAAATCCGCTGCCAGATTGAAGCAAGGTCAACTCCTTAAACAGGGGCTGCATCAGATCCAGTGAAACTGACTGGGTCATCTTTAAGATTAACCTTACAGAGTTCTGACATGAGTCAGTGCATGTGATTTTAAAGCATAATCTGTTGGTGCTGGAGTGGCAGCATGGGGAGCTGTGGGACAAACTAAGTGAACACACTGATGAGGATAGAAAGGCCTGTCCTAGTTCTTAGTTTGTATATAGCATCACATATACATCAGGGTCATAAATCAGACTTGTGATTAATGTCACATGTCAGTAATTTATACTCTGACTCCACTGAGCACATGGTTGATAGAGTGTATGAATAAAATTAAACAAAATTCACACAACCATCTCTAGGGTTTACAGAGAATGGTCTGAAAAATAGAAAATATCCAGTAAGCAGCGGTTCATTGAGAGAAAATACCACGTTGATGTTGAGGTAAACGACAGAAAGGCAAAAGTAACTCACATGACAACTTGTTACAACCATGGTATGAAGACAAGACCAACTTTAAAAAAACAAAACACCAAACAGCACCAGGAGACCACACAAGGGTGCGGCTCCTGCCATGGTATTAGGTGTCCTGACTACCTAATCAAGTGGCCGGTGAGTGTACTTTCCAATGAAGCATCTCCATCACTGTGTTGCAAATTCATACTCTTGCAATTAGCCATTGACTGAATAGTGTTCTAGTTTCAAGCCTGTACAGTTGATTGTAGCAGTGCAGGCAGATGTTGTACTCACAAATTTTGAATGCGTGACTCTGCTGGTTTGTCGGTGTTGTCCACATGAGGGCCGTCTACTTCTGTCTGCCCATACAGAGAACTCCTCTCCTCCTCATCACTGCAGAGAAAACAGACTGTGAATGAAAACGCAGCCCCTTCTGGACATCTAAACTGCCACTTTATGATTGGATCATGTGACGGCTGTGTGTCCAGGGTGTAAGAGAGACCTGCTGCTGCATTCATTTACGGAAATGCCGAGCATCTTGGCCTTGATGAGTTTTCTTCTTTTTTTGATGGCTGAGCGGACTGCCTCTAAAAGGAAACCTGGACACCGCTCTTCATTTAGGATTTCCCTGCAGAAACATGTTTTACATGTAAAATCACAAAAGGGAATTCCAAACATTCACACACACAGACAAAGATGGACATAGTGTACCTCTGATAGTAGCGGAGCTCCTCCTGCACCAGGAAGAGGTTGGTTTTAAGCTCGTTCCTCTCAAAGATGATATCACGCACTTCCTTCTTGGTGAAGCATGGCTGATCAGGATCTTTCTGTTCACCTGGTGACTTTTTTGTCGACTCACGAGCTGTGTGACTTGGACTAGACTGAAAGGAGAACAGGCAGCCATCAACTTAAGGCAATTTACCTCAAACAACAGACACCATGTTGTACCTTGAGCTTATTAGAGAGAAGAGGAGACTGGAGACTGATGAGAACTATGCAGATATGAATTAATTTGTTGTTTATATAATTGAGGAGGAAGAAATTTACAAATTTAATATGTATTATCCATTACCCCGTGTGATAAAATATGATGGCCATGCCAGTAAATTGCACAACTTGAAAGGAAAAATGAAAAAAGTGTCTAGTGACACTTTTTACTCTCCATTTCTGTTTCTCAAAACATTTACAGTGTTTATAAATATAATACAAATCAGACTTAAGAATAAATCCTGGGCTGTTGAAGGTCAACTCAGCAATAAATCACATCCCATAAAAACAATAAGAAACCAACATATTAATAGTTATGCAGCTTGAACAGCACAGTTATTTGAATCTAATTATTTTTAACTGTTATCTGAATAGAATTGTTTATTTGAATTGTACATACACTGTATATCTTTGATCATATTGACAGTTACAGCATTATATACTGTACTTCAGTGGACTTGAAGGAGGTGAAAGGAGGGAACAAACAAATATAGCATATATACTGGGCTGCTGCTGCTGCTGTTGGTCCTGTCCAGCTGAGCTTGGAGGTTTTCTATTTCTTTGGTTTTCTCCTTCAGATCGGCCTCCAGGTCGGCCTTCCTCTCCACAACACTGGTCAGCTGAGCCTGCAGTACGTTCTGCTTGTGTCGCAGCTCTGCATTCATCTTCATGAACCGGTCCAGCTGCTCCTGGAGCTGCACACAAACACACACAGACTCACATCAGGTTAATATTAGATTTATATTCCTGTCGTGTCTCCCCCTAAAAGAAGCAACTTTTTCTGGTTGAATAAATGAGGTCATATATCTAATTATGAGCAACACGTTGACCTACTAAATAGATTTGAAATGAAACTCTATTTCTCGCCAAATATAAATTCAGCCCACTACAAAATCATTAAGACAGGGCTGAAATAAAAAGACAATGTGCATCAGACCAATGATACCAGCTGCAGAAGAGTGGGGTGAAAATGTGTCCATGCATGGGATTTGGGACAAATGTCTGGGGGAAGAAGAGGAATAAGCATGAAACTACACATTTTCAAAACAAGTGGAGCATTCATCTAAAGGATGAAAACAATTCTAGGCATCCATTAGAGCTAACAGTGGAAGGTTGACGCACTGACCATTTATTTCTCTCTTTCTTAAAGCTAGCCCTTTACAAATACACACCCAGTTATGGCTGCTATTTAAAATCATGTGATTTATGTGCTTTGACACACACACATAACCTGTGTGACCTGTGCACAGACTCTTAACAGAACATTCACACACTCACAACACAGTGCAGTGGCTGTGTCTTGGGGTGCAAACTCTGCTCAGACACGTGTAAAATGCAGCTTAATAATCCTTAACTCATGTAAGTGGATTATCTGTGAAAGTTAACCACACCTTTCTGTCGTTGATACTTCATGTGATGCAGTATGTTAGGAGCTCGTGTGTGTTCAGATATGACAAAATGTACAACGTCAGCATTATGGCTGTGTAACACTATTGTTTTGGTTTGAAATTTATGCTGCCTTTGAGGAAAGTGAACCTCAGCAGCTACAGCTTTAAACATGGTTAAAGTGTTTGTGTGTCATGTGTGTCATGTGCACCAGCTAAGATGGCTGCTCCCACTCTACTTCACTCTCCCACAGCTGTTAAAGCGGGAAGGACAATTACCTGGGCCCATGACAACAGGTGATTACATTAGGTTACAATAATGACACTTTTGTGAAAGCCACCTAAAAAGTTCACTGTGTAAAATTTAGTGACATCTAATGGTGAGACATTGTAACAAACAGAGGACAAGATGGTGACCTCTATAAAGCAAGACCCTTGCCCAAAGCACATATAAAAAGCTTATTCTTAAGCTACAAAAGCTTTAATTTTTATTTTAAAGCCATTATACACTTATATTAATATCTCCCTCCTAAATGTTACAAGTTTGCAAACGGTAATCTAAGCCCACACTTAGATTACCAGGAAGTGATTCAGACCAGATTTTTTCACTTTTTTGGGGGGGCTGTGTGGACAAAAATGTATGAGCATATATTCAAATTCAGATATACAATATATATCTGATATGTGACCATGCATCGTGAATGAGAATGGATATATCAGACCACATGCAGCCTTTTGCCTAAATGCATGAGCTGACCATTGATGTCATCAAAGTGCACCATGGCAAAATCAAAATGCAATGTAGGAAAGTGTACTGATTTTCAATAAAGGTGCATCTTATCTTGCATATTTTCCACCTCAATACCAAGTGGTCTCAAACAAATATGATATTTTCTGTTTCTGTTGTTGTTGCTGACACATGGGAGAAAAAAAAACTATTCATGCGAATGCATGCCAATTGAAAAGGACAGTTGTGTTCACATGCAAGATACTTGGACACAATTGGATCTGTAATGAATCAGAATCAAATTGGAACAATGAGGCTGGTAATCTGAGTGTAGCCTTTAAAAAGAAGCGTTTTTCTCCGCAGTCTAAATACACATTTTCCACCAGTTGCAAAGTGTTTAATCATTGAAAAAGACAAATATTTGAGTTTAGAGTTGCTGTTAACGACAATTTGTCTGCAAACAAAGGCAGAGACATCGTCACATTTAGGTGTTTGTGCCTCCTTACCGCCTCCACCTCTTTGGAGATGGTGGTGATCTCCTGAACTTTGGCCCTCAGCTCATCTCTCTGCTTGTCCACCACCTGCTTCAGCTTGAGCATCACCTCCCGCTCCTGCCGCTGGACACGGTCTGACACAGCACATACAAACACACAAAAGGTCAGGTAAATAAACCTGTATCTGAAGAACTGTTTTGCTTTAGCCATTATTATCACACTGCTGTAAATGATATTTCATCAGCTCATGCGAAAACTCAGATATGGTATTGATTGTGTTATACTATGGCATAACCTAATAAATTAACAATGGGAAATGCATGGTGAAGAATGAGACCATAGAAGTTTTGTAGCAGCTGGGAAAAATCTGGGACAGTGGCCACATTTAATTTATGAATAATTTGGAAATGCTATGAAAACTACAGCAAAACTTTACCCTCAAATCAATCACTTATTATAACCAATCAGTTATTTTCTTGATTGATTGTGAAAATTGTTTGTTTTTGGTCCGACAACTGTCAGAAAAAGTTGATTGTGATCCTGAACATAAAAATAATCACATTTAAGAAGATGAAAAATCAGAGAGCTTCTTTTGATTAGTAAAAAAACAGACAAACAGATTAAGCCCTACTTTACACGACAGGTAATACACAAATAATTGCAAAAACTTAAACGTGTATAAGAATTAGTGGCATCTAAACAGGGAGACTGAGGATTGTAACAAACAGAAGACCTCTCTACCTTTCCCAAACACATCAGTGAACTATGATGGGCTCTGCATAGTGCAAGATTATGCAGGCTCCCTTTGTCAAATAAAGAAAATATAAAAGGCTTATTTTGCAAATGCTATGTAAATGCCAGAGATTATACAAACATACTTCTGGGTAGTATATTTAATTTTTACAAATACATTTCCCTAAATTTTATAAACTGGACCTTTAAAGGTTCCTTTTTTCTATACAGTGATAGAGAAAATATTGCATTTTCAACAGCCTGCTAATATGGTGTTACATGCCCACGCTGGTAGCTTAGGTTTAGCAGAACATTTGAAAAAATTCAACACCAATAAATCCACTTAACTCTATGACAGACTTTGAATTATCTGCAGTAACTGAGCTTTTTTTTTCAGAAAGGTTGAAGATGACATTGTACAAACATACCAGGCACGAACCTATTATTCACCTCAAGTGAGTCAGAGGTATGACATATTTATCTCCAAACCTCAAATAATAAACCTAAAGCTTTCCACACCTGGACACCATTCATGACAATTATGCTTTGTCTCCAGCTCAAATACAGTATCATGTGAATTTTTTTTAATACCCTATTATGTTGCTAAAATTCAGTTCTGCTGCATTAACTGAAATGAGGAACATTACATCTGAACTTTGCCTCAGCCGAAGGAAGCACGTGAACCTGACGACAGTCACATTCAACTCATAAAACGAATGATCACATTCACCTGTCACACGGCCTTTAGTCAAATAACTCAGAGTAATAAGACAACATGTCATCTCCTGTCAGTGCAAGAAAACCAGAGTCAAAGTGACTCCACTTTCTGGCTCACATTACTGTGGGTACATTTTCTAGATCCTCAGAATATGTCCAACCTTTTTACTTGATGGCGACTTCATGTTTGCAAATTAAGAAAACCCTCTCTATGTCCTCTTGCACCAGAGAGAGGTTCCACTGCTTTGCTTGAAAAAAGTCACTGCACAACAGACAGAATAAAGTCTAGTTTGACTGCTTTTCACTGTCAATGCATTTCACTGTTAACCCACTCCTTTAGCTCTGTACTGTAATTGGCTGGGAGGGTTTGAATTCCTGAACTGGAGTTGGAAAGTGAAGATAACCAAATGACCTTAAGGGTGATTTGCTTATTTATCTTATTTCAGGGTAAGGAACTCTTGAGGGTTTTCAATGGATCATCAAGGAACTCAAACCAAAATTAGAGAGAATTTCCTTTGGAAAACATACTTCATGTTACTCTCCTTTAATCTGATTTCATGGCCCTTTTATGTATTTTTAACCTACTATCACAGAAAAAAAGCTCCTCATTATCCCCTCAGGCTTCAAGAAAAATAAATGTCATAACATTTCTGTGATTTAAAACGTGCAAGGACTATAAACAATGATGATTGAAAGGTTTCTTTTAATACGAAAAACAAAATAGGTACTACTTTAGGAGACAATATGTTTGACTGATTTACCTTCCTGCGCATGGCTGCCCTTCAGCCTGCTCTGCAGCTCCTCTTTGTCCTCCTGGAGCTGCTGCACTTGGATCTGCAGCTCCTCACATCTCCTCCTCCACTGCTCCTCTTTCTGCTGCAGCTCCTGCTTGAGAAGACAGGGACAGAGAGTTAAACCATTGACCTCAGAAACAGAATAGCAAACAATGAGAAGAAAAAAAACATGCTCTGAACTTTATGTGAGGTGGAAGTGTCTCTGGAGCATCTGTGAATGTGGCTCCAAGCACAACATGTCCAACTGGGTGTGTTATTTTAAGACTGAGCGGTTGCAAATGTTGTGTTGAATTCATTGCAAGACAGCTCATTCTGACTTGTCAACCACACCTATTTGTGTACTTTCTCAGACATGTTTATGTAACAATATAATGTGCTGAGTCCAGAGGGTTTAAGTGTAAAGGGCAGTAACAAAAACAGCAACAAAAAACACTGCATTATAATGAACAAGCAACAATGTAGACAACGCATTACTATCATTATTATTATTATTTCAGCCCATAATTGAACAATCACATGAAACATAAAAGAACACATCAGAAAGGTATTACTATGCATGTTATAAATGCACAATACTGCCTGTATTATATTGTAAAATCAGTTGTTTCTTTGCTCTGCAGTCTAAGTATTTATTAGTCTTAAGGAACAAGATGTGGCATTTTATCTCTCACCCTGCAGCTTTCATATGGTGCATGTCCAGCCAAACTGATCACAGAGAATTACACCTTATTTTGAAAGGACTATTATTTGGGTACAGTTTATCATGTATCTATGTGTGTATATGTAGTGGTTACCACACCTTTAACTTTTTTATAAAACAAATGTGTGCAGCAAGAGAATAAAACGATACTACGGCATCTCTGGTGGGACTGGTTTGTAGTCTTGGTGGTTTGATGTAGGGCCCCACTGGGCCCCAAAACTCTCTTGAAACACTCCCCTATGTTCTGTAAGTGGGCATATGACTATAAGAAAATTCCCTGTCACAATTATCCTAAAAATAATGACAATTAAGTGTGGTTTAGAATTTGTTTGTTTTAAATTTGTAAAGGAACAGGGCTCTCTGTCCAGAGTGAGCACAAACATGAATGAAGAAACAGACAAACTGATGTTAGAAAATCATGTCGCTGAAGAGTCTCTTCTTTTAGTGAAGGTTCTAGAGCAAGTAAATATTATGAGGTCTTGTACTGACTGGAAAAGATGCAGGTTAATCCTTTTGGCACTTATAAATCATTAGTTACAATTTTCTCCATTTGTGATCATTTCAATAATCTTAGTTCACTATGATGAACATTTCCTGAGCGCTTTTAATCGTGATGCATGACATTTTCGTAGGTTGTCTAGCTTTAACTACAACTTCCAGCCTGCTGTGGACCAGGATGTGTATCAGGCCGACTTATATGAGCCACTGCAGACAGATGCTTATGTGCAGTCGGCCCAAGGCATGAACGAACCATATACTACTTGATCACCAGAAGTATATGGAGGATAAAAGACATTTTAACATATGAAAGAAATCTAGACAGCTTTAGATGTATGTAGATATCTAAAAAGAAAAGTGAAAAGTTATTTGGTGTATTTTGTAATAGAAGACTGCTCATTCAGTGCACATATGCATATCTGATTTTAAAAACCAAAGTCATTAACCTGATTTGCTTGTATAATTCAAGTTCAGCATCACCACACTTAGTGCATCATACAAAAGTGCAAATTAATACTAGGCCATTTTTGTAATTACTGCACTGTAAGGTTTAAAAGACAACAGGGAAACTGGTTTGGTCTAAATAACACAACTATAATTACATTTGTATCAATTACAGTTAACCACATGCTACTCTGAGGTGGTGGTGGGGGGCCCCAAAATCTAATTCAGCTTAGGGCCTCATAAAGGCTGGGGCCGCCCCTGCTTGTATGATACACAGTTATAACAGCAGCTGTGTCGTGTCTCTCACCCGTGTCTGGTTCCTGTCGCTGTTCTGATCCTCGCCCTCTTTCCCTCCTCGCTTCTTCTGCTGTTGAAGCTGAATGGCCTCGAAGGTCTTGAGCAGCTCCTCTTCCCTAAGTTGGTGAGCCTGGTTCCTCGACACGAAGCTCTCCAGCAGCTCCAGCACTTTGACTATCCTCGGCACCAGACCCAGTACGCTCTCTTTCCCGTAACCGTCGATGACTTTCTCCAGCTCGGCGCCGATCACTTTGGCTATTTCGTACACATCGTCCAGAGTCAGAGCCGAGCACGTCCTGTCAAAGCAGCTCTCCGTGTGTCTGGACTCTCCTGCTGGTGCGTCCATGTCTCAAGCTTCACACGCTCCTTTAGCAGCTACCGAAAACGACGCCGTCTTAAAATGATAGTGAAACACATTCAAAGCAGCGCTCCGTTTTCACTTTAATGGCGCGCGCATTGCTGTTGCTGATCCCACGTCGAGGACGCGTCTGAACTTGACCCGCTCTGCTCCTCTTCCGACTACACGTCACGCATGTAATCACTACACAGACCATTACACAGGAACACGGAGTCCTGTCCCGAGACCAGCCGTGGGGCACAGAGCTGGACAGCAGAGTCGCTGCTGCTGTTGCTGCAGTCTCCTCTGTGCAGGATCCTCCTACTCTACTGACCAATGTAATGTGAGCAGCTTTTCGCAGAGGCTCGTCTGCCAAGCCGAGCATAGTAATGCAGCCATGAACCAGAGCGTGAACACTGGATTTCCTGTACAGATGAATGCTGAAGCTTCAGTGTAGCGACCCAATAATCAGGGGCGTTTAAAGTGACTTTAAGGGAGGGGGCAAAAGGGACCTGAGGGGCCCCTCAATGAAGATTCTAATTTAGACACACAGCCCTAATAGTCAGCCAATGACCAAAGTACAGACCACAACTCCTCTGGCATTTGTCAAAGAAAAAGTTGTACTAGCACCACAGACTGCATCAGACTTAAAAGCCAAGACTGTGGCCCCCTTTATACCTGAGATTAAAATTAGTTTTCTGTTATAATCTGATCTACCAAACCACTTTGGGAGGTGGTCAGAGAACAGAAGTGTAAATGCAACAAGTCTCCAATGCATCTCCACTCCACCCACAACAACCAAGTGAGTGAAAATATGTTGCTGGCGCCGAGCTCAGCAAACGTGAAAGTGCTGACAAAACTGCAGTGTCTCCCCTGACTTCGCCTTTTTTCTCTCATCAAAGACAACTTCTCCTGCTTCAAAAGGCAAAGTGGAGTCGACACAATAGTGCAACTTCAAATGCAGACGACGTCGTTGATAAGGCAGCACACCAGATGTGGGATCATATTCTGCTGCTGGAAACCTTTGGAGAATTGGATAGCAATCGCATCTTGATGTGGAATATGTATTTTCAATACTAGTTAATCTGTAAACTACTTAATTGAATTAGTTTAGTGGAAACATTTTCTAGACTTCAAAAAGAAATGTCTTATTCAGTTCACAAACCAAAGACATTCAGTTTAAGGTCTTAGAAGGGCTAATAAATAAACAAAATTAAAATTAAAGTACAATAAATACAAATGTCACAGTCCTAATTAAAGTGGATTAAATTATTACCCAACAGATTTATAAAAATTGTGATTTTATTTAAACCCAAACTACATCGTCACATGATGTACAGTACACAGTAATGGGGCATGACTGGCATAGAAATACAACTTTAAATGTTGAGGGGAAAATGAGTCTTAACCCTTTTTGAAACTATCTGAATCATCAAATATTACACTGAAGTTAAGTAAACTGAAAGTTACACACAGTCATAGAAGGCAGAACAATCAAAGACTTGTTTAAATGAGCCTTCATTGAAACGGGGAAGCAGACAAAAACAAATATTTGTAGAAAATATGAAAAAGTTACTAAAACATCCTCAAGCCTTTACATAAAAATTTCCTAACATCACAGTTAAACTGTATGTGTTCAGTAGAAATATTACATGGGCTGTTCTGGACTGACTCCACATCATTATGGCCAAGCTATCTACAAAATTAATAAAGAGCTTGACATCAGCTCTTAAGCATACATGTCCTCACGGTCAGCGTTGTAGATCTCACCCTCCTGCAGGGAGGCAAAGTTTAGGAAGTGTGATGGTCGATGGACTTCATGGTAGAACTCTTTGGGGTTGGCCAGCTGCAGATCGTACTTCATGTTGGGATCGTGACGCACACCTGTAAAACAAGTCAAAATTTGTTTAGTCAGCTTTCTGCTAATCCTGTTTTTCTACAACATTCTGTCAGTGGTTTGAACACAAGATATGCATGGCTTGGGGTGGTTTCACACTGGATGTGTGTGTGGAACACGTTACTGGCTGCGACGCTGATCTGCTGCATCTCATCTGTCATTCACACTGGGTGTGTGTCTTCTGCTCACCTACTGCAGAGCTGCTGTGTAGATTCTGCTATGTGTTACATAGAGTTTGCCTTTGACAATTATATCACATACATGTAATTACTATAAATATACACTATTCAGCAACCAGGAGTATTCAGTATGTCATCTTAGCTGAAAAAAAAAAATTAACTGAATCAGAGGACAGAAATGTTAGCATAGTAGCCTTTACTCTGAAACATGAACAAGATGTATTATATAAGGATACAGATGCTGAAACTGAAGAAATAATTTACACTGTATCTTTGCTTTAAGACATGCATTGTTCAAATGAAATATAGGAGAGGTCTATTCCCAAGGAGTCATGCATGAGACACATGGCTTACATCCAGTAAGAACAGTCTTGGTTAATATGTGCCTAAATAAAAAGGGAGATGCACTGCAGCCCCAACTCTGCACATGCATACAGTGTGAAACCAGCCTCAAGAATAACAGCTTTGTTTAAATATGTAATTGCTTATAACAGGAATTAAAGATTTTTGCTTTTCCACATGTCAAAGTGGAGCTTCAATTGAGAAGAAAAGCTGCACAGAAAAAAAATACTGTCAGTGAAACAAGGGCAGAGTGGAAATATCAATAAATGCCACCAATGATCATCACTTAACAATAATCATTTAGGGTCTAAGAGCAGATATATCAAGCAAAAGATCATCTCATGGTATTAAAAGAAAACAAAAAACCTTTGGTTACTGACCCATAAAGTTGTAGTTCCATGAGACTTGGCCAGGCACCATGAAGAAGCCCAGGAAGCGATCAGAGAGCAGCATCTGCACTCTCTCATAGTGAGAAGGCAGGTAACCTTTAGGGTTGTTACCCTTGTCTGTGTTTTGGCGACCCCACTCGTAGCCACTGGGTGTCAGCTTGTAGGCTGTGAGTGTGCATGAGCCAGGGGTGAAGCTGAAAACAAACAAACAAAAAAAAGAAACATTTACAGAGATGAACTCAGGGTCATGTTTGGGGAGATTTGGGTTTAGACATTTTGTGGAGTTTGTTGTTCCGACATGACAAATGGGAAATTGTTGGAGGGGTGAGGTTGATTTACAACAGCAGGCGGATTTCCAGAGGATCCAGGCATTAATATTCACATGTACAGTCCATCCGCACAATATCAAAAGACTATAGAGTCCACTGAACAACAGAAAGCAGCCATACAAAAAAATAATTTTAAAATCCTTGCTATAACCTTTTATTTTACATAACAATAGACATTTGATAATATTTATAATATAGTCAAAGTCTGATTTTGAAAAGCATATTTTATAATTAACATTAGGATGCACATGTTATTCTGGAACACTGTAGTCTACCTTTAAAAGACAGGTTATTATTAATTTTAATGGCTGCAGTAAAGCAAATTTATGGATGCAAACTGACATAAAACACCACAGAAGAAAATGAAAAAGATCATCCTGTAAGCAAGACCTACCTGCAAGTAATGATGATGGTCTTTTCTCCATCCCAGGATGGGTTGTCAGCCATAATCTTGGCATGAGTGGTGACGTCCTGCGGGGAAAGTTGGGGCGACTCATTAGGCTGGGTGTGGATCCATCCGAGGGGCTCCATTTCCTGTACAGAGGGAAAAAAGGTTAAAAATTTGTTGAAATAAAGAAAAGTGAACTTCAAGCTCAAAGCCGACAAGGAAAAAATAAAAAAAGGAGCTGACTTTGAGGTATTCATGCCCTGGCAGTTGGTTGGGCAGGTGGACAGTCTGATGAGTTCCCCACTGTGGCACCATGACAATACAACGGATCTCCTTCACTTGGGGGTTGTCTGGTGGGCTAGTGCCGTACAGGTAGCCTGCAATCTGGAGCCACACAGTTGACATTCTCAATAAGCAAGTCTGAATAATCTATCCAATGAAGAATAGCTAACAAAGATCAAGTGTGGGATTACAGATTCATACCTGTGCTCGAAGATCTGAGATGCAAATGAATTTCTTCAGCACATTCTTAGGCAAGATGTAGGTGTAACCAGTCTCCTTGATGTCATCAGATGACACGTAGATGTGGTTGGTTCGGAGATGGAGGTTAGCAGCAGAAATGGCCCTGGCAGGTGATGAAAGAGATTGTTTAGAAAGGACCATGAAAGCCAAATAAAACGAAACATAGCTTAAATTATTACCAAAGAATGAGTTTACTACAGTGCACTATTAAAACTAAATCTGCCTGCTTACCTCACTCTCCATTCAGTTTTGGAGGAGAATGTCTGGGTCTCATAGTTGGAGGTGGTGGAGGTTATGATCTCGTCTCCATGCTTGTTGACAGTACGAGTCTGTGTGGCTGTGAGCTGTGACTGCTCTTTAGTCTGTTTCTCAATCTCAGCAATTTGCTGACGCTGCTGTGACGGTGCCGAGATCTCCATACCCAGGATTATGTCACGGATCTCAGACTGGGTTAGCGACGCCACGTTCACACTTATGGGAGAGACACATTAACTATTAACAACATGCCTGCTTTTACTCTATTCTTATAGCACTCAGTTAAACTAAGAACACCATTCCAAACATCAATCAACCTGGGCTATATGCTACTAATTTAATCCCAGAGTGACAAATTTGAGACAACACTTACTTGTTCTTTTTGCCATAATCAGCCAGAATTAGGTCCTTGAGTTGCACTTCCACCTTGATCCACTCCTCATCAGTGAGTGTGGGCCAAATGTGATGGGGCTCAGTGATGGTCGTCTTGTCAGGCTTGAGAATCACCTTGGCGCGGTCATTGTTAACATGGAGCGCTCTGAGAATCAAGATGAGTCGGGAGAAGGCCTAGAAATGAAGCAAACCACCAAAAGCCAACACTTTACACCGAGAATTAAGTTGATGTCACCAAAGCTAAAATAATTTTTTGGGGGTAATCACCTTGGATCAGCTCAGGTTTACAAACACGTGGACATGTTTACATTGTAACGATCATCTACTTTATGTTGGTTGAATGAATATATAAGAGATGACCTTCTACAATGAAACAATACATTATTTGAAAGGAAGTGAAACTCACTGTGTAAGAGGAGATGGTCTTGAGCCAGTCATCATAAAGATTAAACAGCACCATCTGAGGCTCTGTAGCCTTTAGGATTAGGTCTCCAAACTTCTCCACTTTCAGACAGGCCTGGAAAGGCAGCTGCAACTCAGAGCCTTTGATTACGATGTTGGGGAAGTCAAGCAAATGGACCTGCACAAAGCACACAATGCCATTAGGACAATACAGCAATCTCAGTTAAAAAGAGCATGTAATCATTATTGCAGCAATCAGCATGAAAGAGTCTTACCTCCAGAGGATCCAGCATGCCCTTTCTGGTGACAATGATCTGTTTTGGCTGCTCTTCCACAGGGAGGGAACGAATTAGGGCAGCCACTTCTTCAGCTGTCTTCCATTTTGCCAGCTACCAAGGGGGGAAAAAAACAAACAAAAACTTGTTAAAGGAAAAAACAGCCTCTCTAACAGAATAAAATAAAACAAACTTGGATAAATAAAAACAGGTCAAACAGAATCAGAACAGTAGCGTGTAATGACAGTAAGCAGTAGTAAACTAATGTCACACCTGTCCTAGACGTTTCTGTCCAGCCCACACAGATGTGTGAATGATCTTGAGGAAGAGCTGACCAGTCCTGGGGTTGAAGATGAAGATGGCTCCATTGATGGGCTTTGTGGTCAAGTTACCCTCAAAGGTCTGACAAGATGAAAATGATTAAATGCCACATTACATTTTTTTCCACATTTTTTTATGATAAACATACATTCAAAGGCTTTTTTTTTAATACACATTACAGATTTGAACAAAGGTGTATTGTTATTTTTTTAAACAGCTGTCACCTTGTGGATGGTGACTCTGTAGACATTAGTGTCGTCCACAAACCAGATGATCTGGTTGGAGAAGAGTTCACCATAGTTCTGTGAGGACAAGTAGGGCTCAGTGGGCTCTGAAGAGTACAGCTGCAGACCTTTGCGGATGCGCTCCCTGAGCACATACAGGGCTGGATTGGCCTTCATGATCTTAGCCATGGCCTGCTGAATCAGAGGTTTGCTCCCAGGAAACCAGTTACCATAGGCGCTACAGAAGAACACATCAAATGTAGTGCTCAGAATCAAGTTGATATGGTAAAATCAGTGTACATCTAACCAACAATGCTGTTTCAACTCATGCAAGTCAACAGTTATGTTCTCGTACAACAACTTAGGAAGCCAATGTTGAGGCACATATAAAGTAATCAATGTTTAAGATTAGTTACATTTACCAATACTGTTTAAGGCAATCTATTTTCTCCAAATACATTGTTAAACACATCACATTTTACACTTTAGAAGGTTTGGAACAGCTGGCGTAAAGCAGGTGCTAGGTTTATTTTTATATGTCTAATGCAATAGATGTCACTTCCATAATATAATAATAGTACATTATAACTTCAGTTACATAACTGTAATAAATATATCTTGCCAATATAAGGGGAGAATCAAGTTTGCATCAGTTGGACTGTAAAATATGAATCCTTGCTTGAAACTATCCTTACCTGTGAAGGTTGTAAGCTAAGTCAATAGCAATGAGCACCCCAGTGGGGGAGGGGTAGATACTCATATTGTCAGTGGTGTAGTCCAGGAACTTGGCCCTGGCATAGCGCTCGATGTCATGCGAGTCATAGTCACCCCAGCGGAGCTGAATGTCAATCCAGTACTTCTGTGTGGTGGTGCTGTCCATCACATCTCTGAAGGAGAAGGTGAACATTTATATTCATATGACACAAGACATGCTATATGACCAACAGGGGACAACGCTCATATTTAGGTTATCATAGTAATGGTGAAACCATTGATGTTAAAAAACTGTCAAGACAATATTGCTTCAAAAGACATACTTGGAGTCTGCGAGCAAAGATGGTCGAGAGACGTTCCACTTGTATGATGCAAAGAGCAGGATGTCCGCACAGGAAGAGTTCATCTTGTATGATTTCCTGGGGTGAATTGTCTCTTTTTGCACAGTTTCAATCTCCAGAGCATCAAGCTCCTGATCAAACACCTGTAAACAAGAAACATACAAGCTATTCACATTTTGTTTGAAAATACAACAAATAACTGGAGGAATTTAAATTTGTTATAACCTTTGTACTGCTAGATGAAAAATCTGCTCCATAAGAAGGTTAAAGGGCGGAATATACCTGACAGAGATCCATGACAATGCTCTCGTGAATCTTTTGCCACAAGTGAGCCCTGAAGATCTGGATTAGGGAGATCTTAAGTGTGGGGATCTTGCCATGCATGAAAATTCCGGTCAGATCAAGCTGCACCTGGAAACCCACATACACCTAGAAACAAAATGACAAAAAAAAAAAAAAAACTGTCAACAATGCCAGAGTTCTAGACACAACAATATGGCGTGAGATTAACTAGCACTAACATTGGCTCTGTTGATGGTGGGTGACCACCAAAGTGTAAAGCGACGGTTGGGGATTTGATTTAGACCAGATCTCTGGGCATTGGTCAGCTTCTTCCATTTCATGGACTCCTCAAAGCCACTGGCCTTCTCCCTAAAGTCCAGAAACACAGTTGATCAACACAGGTCAAATAACAAACGTACAATTATAAAGCGGGACAAAAACACTAAGTAACGCAAGTATAGAATTTTAAGGCACAATTTGGATTTTCAAATACAAAAGTCCTGATTTTCCATATCACGCAAAAAAGTCAGACTCACCAGAAGAGACCCTCCCAGGTGGGGAAGTAAGTGCCTTTGAAGAGCGTATGTTCCAGGATGCCTTCCACACCACCAAGAGCCTGGATCATGTCTGTGCGGTAGTTGTTCAGGTTCCACAGCTTGCCATCATGCCTTTGGTGTGTCCACCAAAATGGATTCTGCTTAAGCACCTGCAATCAGCAAAAACAGATAATAAGGACATCAATACACATGGTAAGATAAACACTGCAATATAACACATAAGCACAATAACTTGATAGATTTACATAAATCAAAATCTTTAAAGGTCCTAAAAGACGAGTTACAATCATGATGCATCTTTTAGTAATAAAAGAGGATTTCCATGTCTTACCTGGTACTGCTTGAAATCTGTCCTGACTCTCCAGCCTTTGTCATAAGCCAATGTGTGTCTGTCCTTCTGGAAAAGTGTGTTGATCCGAGGGATTCCTCTGTCCCATGAGTCCTCCAAATCCTCCAGGGTGAGACGCCTGAAACATAGAGCTCACACTGTTAATTGCCTTGGCTACTCTCTGTTGTCATTTCCTAAAAAGAAAGTACTTGCTAGATCACAGAACAGAATTATCAATTAAAGGTTGCTACAAGTAAATTTTTACTACAAAGATCAACCTGTTTATGGCCTCACCTGTTCTGTGCAATGGCCTCCTGTCTCTTAAGTGCGTACTCAGCCCAAACCCTCTGAGAGTCAATGAACTCACTCTCCCATGGCTGAATGTAACGATACAAGTTAGGAATCAGCTGATCTTCTTCATGACTCATTCCAGATCTGAAGTGAGTGATGCCCACATCCGTCTGCTTGGACCACCTGATAAAGACAGAGAAAAATTACCCTTTTAAAGTGGCACAATGATTATACTAATTTACAAGACATTTACTAATGAGAGGTCAAATGAAAAAACACTGGCATGCTGACTTACCGCAGGTCTGACTGTGGGATGAGGACGTGACCCATGGACAGCATGCCAAGACCGCCCAGCTCTTTGGGAGTGTAAAAGACAACTGGAGGAAAGCGGCTGGGCATTTTGGAATTAAGACCAATCTTGATACGGGTCTGAATCTTGTTCTCACACTTAACCAGCAGGTCCAGGAGCTCCTGGGTGTTTACCACAGCCTCACGGAAGTACGTCATCAAACCGATGAGAGCAGTGTTCCATTTGTTCACGATCTGGAGGTAAAGACATGACATGCTGAAATATCTTGACAGGGTATGTATTCTTCCCTGTGTTTTTATCCATTCTGGTTTTAAGGATTATTGTCTGCTGACCTTTGTGAATGTGGTGGATCCGGACGCCATCAGGATCTGACGTACTCGGTTGTGGAAGCGCTGCATTGATTCATCATCCACACGCAAGAAACACTGTGCTGTCCTCTCTTTAGTCACCTTAACATGCAAATACAGAGTGATAACTTGGTTAAAGGAATGTTATAACTTGAAAAAAAAAAAATAAGCACATGCAAGTATCAGTAGTTTACACATTTAAGAAGCTATCAAGCCTCACCTCATTCTGCAGGTTCCAGACACCATCCTTGTGAGTGAACTCCTCATAGCTGGTGCGGCACTTGGGAAGGATGCGACATTCAAAACCACACATATTGAAGAGCAAATTTGGGTTGTCTTTGCTGTAGACAGATACAAAGCTGTTTTCCCACTGGACCGTGGTCACAGACCTGGGAAGGCGATTTTTGATGTCCCAAAACACTGCACGTCCACTGAAAAACAAACCGGTGGAAAAGTTACTCTACAAACTCTAAAAGGAAATATGTCAAATAAGTTTAACACACAAAATTTTACATCAACTAGTTTATGAGTCACAGTTTTGAAGAGGAACTCACAGGTTAACATCATGCTTCATCAGTCTCATGCGAGCATCACGGGGCCAGCACTTCTTGTTGTTATAACCAACAATGTTCTCATTGTTGGGGTCTGGATGCTCAGTCAGATACCTCTGAATCAGGTCCTTGGCCTCATCAGCAGAGAACCTAGAGGACAATGTTTGTTTTCACACATTCTGTAGTTGTGCATAGAAAATGAGTTATACAATGTTGACTTTGTTTTAGTGATTCAATCCCACCTAAAGAAGATGTGGATGCGGTCGATGTAGCGACAGTACAGCCGAATCGGGTGGGCACTTTCTGTAGCAGTGTCCTGGAAACTGAGGAAGTCATTAGGCATCTGAGGTGGACCGGCCATCTCACTGGCACGGTGCAAACCCAGCACCAGGAGGTCCATCACCAGGCCATAGTACTGTACAATGAATGAGGCAAACTGGAGTCCCCTGATGATGCCATAGGAGTTGGTGTGATTCATGTCCTAAAACGACAAGAATATGCACAATGCTTAGGATTAAATAGCAATTAAAGAATAAAACACCTTTGTGGAAAAAAGTGGAAATGTATTCTTAAACACAATTACCTTGTAGTTGATGACCACATTGTTCTTAGCTGTCATGTAATCAGCAATGTTGTGGTCGACAATAAGACGCAGCAGCCTGTTGAGTAATGTCAGGTCAATCTTCTCATACATCTTCTCATAGCGCGACTCCAGCATCACATTGCATTCTCCCTCTGCAGTCTCCCAAACATCCTGCAAGTTGTTGATGCCTGATGAAGGAGGAGAAGCAAAAAGCCATTAGATAAAGCTGGAAATATGTGTTAAGATAGTGAGGTTATAAGATTTTGAGCCCATATTATTAACCAAATTGACAGACCAATGCCACTTTGATTCAACACTCAATCATTGGTTCTTTTGTAACATGACAAGTCTGACCTTGGCACCACTTGTAGACAAGCAGTGGTGGTGGTTCAGTGTCAGCAGGTTTGATCCAAGGTGGGAACAGGCGCCTTTTGTCTGCCTCATACCACAGGTATTGATCCAGGTAAGCATCTGTGATCTTCTCCAGGGGCTCCACGTCGTACACTGGCACCAGGTGGCTGTATAAGTCCATGAACTCAATACCCACCTGCAAAAGAAGAAGACATTCTGATACTGAAGAGGAAATTATGATAGGTAACAAATAATACATTAAACAAAAAGTAAAGCAACAACCACTTGACATGTGTCAAATTTTACCCACACTGGTTTACACGATTGACATTGATACTTCATTCATTTAACAATAAAAAATAAATTTAGAAGTTTTGGGTTACACTTTTTCCTGACCATGACCCATTAAATTTTAGGTAAACAGGAATAACAATGCTTGACAATGCTTTATTCCTGTTTTCCCCATTTAAAAGTGTATGCACATCTCAGCCCTGACCTCTTTGAAGGCTCTTTGTGTGAGCAGGTGACGTTTGATCCTGGACAGGGCCTCGTGGGGGTTGTCATAAGCCTGTTCTATCAGACCCAGCTCCTCCCTCTGACTCTGGTTCAGACGAGACTTTACACTAGAATACAGACACAAAAATATAAAATTGAAAAACAATGTACAGTGTTTCTTAGTGTAAATTACCTTTTTATTCATGTATGAAGCCTCTTTACCTGTATGCTTCCTTGAGCCTCTCCAAGGCCAAGATGAGAAGTTTGGTGTCATGTTTGTAGGACAGTGGAGGAAAGGGAATGGGAGAGAAGCGTCGACTCTCCAGCCAATGAACAGTGGTGGTGTAAATGGCCACTGCCTCTTCAGCTGTGATGTACGGTCCATCCTGCAAGTACAATAATTGCACTTTATTAAAAAAGTGAATAAATTGAACTTAAGTAGCTTGGATATAAAATAAAAAAAACATATATTTCCATCATTTAATATTAATGTTTTATGTCATTAATAAATAAAGATGCATGCATTAAGACCACCACAAAACATTAATAGATTTATACTATTTCAAATGCAAGTAGAAATGAGCCAGACGCAATGTCTGAATGATGACAAGTAAACTGCAGCTGCAGCCACTGATAAATAAAAAAGCCACCACTCATTTTTATATTCCTCCAGTTCTTACGCACAGGCATGCAAACCAATGCAAGTGCGCCTTTGTAAGAGGATTTCGTTCAAAATCTAAACTTTGATTTGGTTGTGAAGTAATTTCATTTTCTTTTACATTTTACAAATATTATACCCAAGTGGACATTTCATTGACTATTAAAAAATGGTAACAACTAACAAATACATAAATTGATCCAAGTTGACATAACAGTACAGGAGAAGTAAGATTCTGGCATGTTACCTTCAGGTAGTTGTGCTGCCTCTCCTGCTCTGCCTTCAAGTACAAACGCGTCAATCTGCCCAGGTTTTTCTTACACACCGTCTTATCTACAGTGGCTCCACGACGGATTCGCTCACGGTTGTAGTGGGCAGTGTTGGTCCACCAGTCTGCTTTGGCCTTTACATAGCGCAGGATCATGTTCTCAATGGGAGTCGGCAGACCTGGTACCTAAAATATTTAAAAAATAAAATAATTTATATATATATATATATTATTTAAATTGCAGCACATCTATAATATGAATACTTAATTCAAATCTAGTAGTATTATGAGGATTCTGGGATTATCCCTTGTCAATCAACAAGGGATATTTCCTCCATCATAGAGGTGCTCAGTCACAGTGAAGTTGTCTCTGTGATGCATGTGCTGACCTTCCAGGGGATGTTGGCCTTCCAGCACCTCCAGGACTCACTGAGGTGCTGCAAGATGGTTCTGGCCTTGTTCTGTTTGATACCCTCAGGCATCATGTCCAGGATATCATGCATCACTGCTGCTCGCAGCTCAAGGTCAAAATGAGACTCCACGCGCTGTTTGGTCACTGTTTTGGCAACACCCTTGGAGTGACGTCCTGTTGTAAAAGTTGAAAACAGCTGCTGCATAAACTGATGCATTTTTTTTTTTTTAAACCAAAAACATTTTGGAGACATAACCTTCGTACCTCATTGTTCAAATAAAAAAAAGGTATGTAGTATGTGTATACCTTCAAACTGCCTGGCTAGCAGATTCCCTAGCCACCTCTCCAACAGTGGAGTGATTCCTCTCATGAAAAAGAGCCACACTCTCCAGCCAGGGGCCCAAAAGCCACAACCTGGACCCTTGCCCACAGGACCCTAAGGACACAAAACCCAGACGTTAAACCACGCTTTAGGTACAGAGTGTGTTTTAACTCTTCATCTCTTCTACTGACTTCAATTATTTAATTTACCACAGCTGGTAGTGTGTACTTACAGTGTTGAATCTGTAGTAGATGAGATGCTTCAGATCTTTGCACATTCGGATTTGTCTCATCAACTTGTACTTGTAGCGGTACATGCCTGTCAGCTGGCCAACATGAGCAAAGATGTACTGCAGTCCATCTGCCAACTGCAACACAGAGGGTAGTTTCAGAGTTTTGCCAAACATGAGACAACAAACATCTATAATAAAAATAAGGCTGCAGCTATTGAATATTTTGGTAATCGAGTATTCTATCCAATATTCCATCAATTCATTGAGTAATCAGATAAAACATACTTTTATCCTATTCCTCCTATTACTTTCACTTTTGCTGTGTTTGCTCATTTTCGCTGTATTCACTGTTTTCGGTCCCGGCGCCTGCCATCCCATACAGCTAAACTGTCCACATACATTCCCCAAAGCCCACTCTGTCTTCTTCCGCTTTGTAGGGGACACATAGCCTGTGACGTAAGCATGTTGTATCACACTAAAAAGAATCCGTGCTAAACGAGGCTTCGAGGCAGAGAAAATTCCTCGATTATTTTTTGAAATCGAGTTACTCGAGGAATCGTTGCAGCCCTAAATAAAAACACCACTAAAAGCAACAAATACCTGATAACACCTTTAGCAACAAGAAAGCTAAACTTGCTAAATGTTCTTTGAGGTTTCTGTTTTTTTCCCCCCCATTCAGTGAGGTGGTTTACAAAATGAACAAAATACTTTGATGACACAGGCAAATGCATGTAGATTTCAAATGTTACTGGATGAGCTGTGTAAAGTCCTCTAACCTGGAAAGCGTCAACATTTCCCAGTCTGTACTGCACATGGCTGTCCACCACCAGCTTGCTGAGACGCAGCACCTCTCTACACAGATGAAAAGCATTGCCGAATCGGGACTTCTTACGCTCCTGTGAGACAAGAAAAGAGTGGTCAGCAAACACTGGCAAGGGTATCACTGAGTATTTAGTTGTTTCACATTGTTCAAATTAGTTCATTTAAGAAATGGTTCTACTCTGGAGGTTGTACCTTTGTGGTCAGCGTTTTGACAGGCTTAAGGTTGAAGTTGTAGTCAAGATGCAGGTAGTTGAGGTTCTTGCGGTGGATAAGTAGGTTGAGCATGTTGTAACCCTGTCTGCACACCTGCAGGCCCACCTCCACCCAGTCCAGCTTAGTGGACTGAAAGAACTTGGTGGCCTTGAAGGAGCGGAAGAGATACCTGAGAGACAACAGAGATGAGATATTTACAAGAAAAACCTTGATGAGCAAAATAAAAAAAAAAGTCAACAGCAAACCAAAAAACATGATGCACACCTTTTCTTTTGGGCCTTGGGTGGTCTGTGCTTTAAGGCATTGAGCACATAGTACTTGAGCAGTTTCTGGTATGATACACGCACTTTCACTGGCTGTCCTGCAGGACAATGCTCACGGTACCTGTGAAATAATTCAACAACAGTGCATTCAACACTTTCCGGAAGCCAAACCATCTCATTTATTTAAGAAATGCTGTGCATCTCAAACATGTTGGCAGGTAGCTCACCAATTCTTAATCAGTGGAATATCAATGGCACGCCTTGTGCGTCCAGATCGAAGGTTGAAGGGCCTTGGTGCCCACAGGAGTGCAATGCCATTGGCTGTGTGGTCTGTGTAGAGTGGTGTCTCTTTGAGGAAAGGCTCTACATATTCAGCAAGCTCAAACTCCTCATCATCATCAGGCAGAGGTTCCTGACTCTGAGCGGGGAACAGGAAAAATACAAGTTAAGACTTTCAGGAGTATGGACTTGTCAATAAAAAAAAAAAAGATTTCTTAATGGATTTTTTTTTTTTTTTTTAAATCTCCATCTGAAAACATAAGTTATGTTTGAATGGTGAGAGGTCAACTGCAGCTGCAGCCGGCAGTAAATGTTCCACCATTCATTTAACTATTCCTCCACTTCCTACGCAAAGACAAGCAGAAAAGTGCAAGTGCGACTTTGTAAGAGGATTTCATTCAAAACCTAAATAGTGGTTTGTTCTGAGGATGTGTTTACCAATTTCCAGCTGCTATAGGTGGAAGATATATTATTAGCTAAACTTACTTTGACAGAATGTCTGTGTGAAATGGGGTTGATTAGCGGGTCAAAGTAGAATGCTGGAAGATCTGGATCCTCAGTCTTGATGAACACCACATTTGGTGTGTGGTACCTGTGGAGAATGTCATAAATATAGTAAATAATATTTTCTTACAACCAAAAAGGAGATGTTACAGCAATTTTAGTCCCTGGTTGAGCAAGTTCATGTACATAACACAAAAATTACAACTTTTTTTCTACAGTATATCAGATAGTTTATCACTATGATATACACTTCATTCATTCACTTCATACCAAGTGAGGTGAACATGATGTGGCAAGTTGTTGTACAGGTAAGGGAAAGCGATTTTGTACTCTGTCCTGATGGGTTGTCGGATAATGATTTTGTTGATGTCGTTGAACTCATTCCAGTCTTCATCCCTATTTAAGAAACAAGGTTCAGTTAAGACACAATCCAACATCTCTTTTTATCAACTTTTTTTGGAGATATAACACAGCACAACACAGCAATGACTCGACTGCTTCATTCTTGTAACTAGATAAAAGTGTCTCACACATTTTTACATTTATGAGAATGGAAGTGGTGTTCAGACCAAGTAACCTTCATCATCTAAATCATTTAATGGTGTCAAGTCAGTCGAGCCATATTTTACTGAAAGAATAAAGTTCTTACTGAAGGTTGATGTCCCGCACCAGTGGTTCAAACTTTGGTCCTCCAGGAATAGCCATATTCAAGGCCTTGGAGGTGAAGAAGGCCTTGAGGTCAAACAGATAAAAGTAATTGCTATCTACCAGATCTGTCAAAAGTTGATTGGCCAGACGGTACAGTGTGGACATCATGGGCAGCGTGAACTGCCAGCGACGGTAGGTGGTGCCATTCACAAACCTGAGAATGAGACAAATGAATTACAAGTCAGTCTGCTCTGTCATGAGTAAAAGTTCATCTTCAAAGTGAGATGCGATGGTTTACTTGGCAGTGTCTTTGAGAGGCTGGTGCTCATAGAACCAATCCACAACTGAAATGTCCTCCTCAGGGTCCAGTTCCATCTGGATGGCCTCCAGTGGCTCTACATCAAGAATGTTGTCAGCATAGTCCAACGGAGGCTCCTCATCATCGAAGGGCGGAAAACGCATCCGCTTGAAGTGTCGACGATCACGCTTCTCACGGCGCATCATGATCCACATTGTGCTAAAAGGAGAATAAACATTTACTGTGACAAACATGAAAATAAGCTCAATACATGTGGTATTTAGATAGTGTACCACAAAAGTGATGGCACAATAGTCCAGCATAGACATTTTAGGATTATTCAGAACCACACTCTATTACCCCCACTGAGCGATGTAAACTGGCTCAATGACCCATGGTATTTCATTCACAAAGGAAATGGCTCCAGTGATGTGGTAAAGAACAGGCACATCTCGAATCTGTTCCCAAGGCATTGGCATGTTCTCCAACAGCTTCAGCACTGCATGGGGCATGTACTTGAGGGCACTGTTTAAGAAAAAGAAATACACAGAGTGAGATTGGTGGTAGAGATGGAAATCACAAAGCTACAAGCATTTATGTAAAAATGTTATTGTAAACAAAAAAACTTAAAATTCATCTACAGATAAGATGTTACTCAGCTAGAAAACATTCTGTAACTTTGTATTCCCTGCTGAAAAGTGAAAGCTTCAGGATTTATTTTTACCCAAGGTAGACCCTCTTGTCATGACGAAACTTTCTGTTAGTCATGTCTCCATGGTCCCTGATGATCTTTCGAACATGCTCAGGCGGCATATCTTCCTTCTGTGCATCCACAAAGCCAAACTTCCTCTTTTCTGAGTAGCGCTTGGCCTGCAACTGCTGCCATTTTCTGGCTGTAAAGTTGGAGGACCAAATTAAAACATCCATAGATCTGTGATACAACAATACACTTTGAAACACACATATGCTGCATCTGGTGAAAGCCAACAAACCTTTCTCTTGTAGTTTCTCCTCAGACATGTAGTCTGGGACCGCCACAGGAGGAGGTACACCTGGTGGCATCGCTGGAGGGACCCCTCGATAGGGGAAGGTAGCTGCCATAATGCCTTCCTACCAAAAACAAGCACACCACAAAATAAATCACCTTTAAATACAAAGTGCAACAATGATCAATTCTCTCACTCATTTACTACTGCTTTATCCTCCACTGAGGGTCGCGTGGGGCACCGGTGCGTAACTCCAGCTGACATTGATCAATTGATTTATAAATCGTTAGTTATATACTTAATTAAATGCCAAACATATCTATTAATTCATCCGAATTACGTGCAACACTAACTTACACAGCGTGTGTTTAATGCAGTCTATTAGCGTTCTAATGTGATCAAAAAACGCCAATAAGCTGATTATCAGTGTACTGCATTTCGACAATGAGTCTCTTGACTGAATGTATAATCTTCATCATTTTGTAATACATAACATTTAAATGTTTTAAAGTTTCTTCGACCCCGCTGACACTATGAAAAACCTGGTTAGCAAACTCGTCAACCATTTTAGCAACATAGCTTCCTGAACGGCCCACACTAACCCTTTAACAAGTTTATCACTCGACTAACGCGAAACGTATTAAATTTTAGTAAAATACACCAACGATTATTGGGTTCTATTACTAAGTTCTGCGGCCATTTTCATTCTGGTTCTTGTGTAGGCCAAACGTGCATGAGGCGGTAAGCTAGCTAAATGCTAACAGTTAGCAAGGTGGCTAACACCAGAACGTTAAGTAATAAAATAAAACAATGCATACCTCGCTACCTTCACTCCCAGAGTAATTTCCTCGTGACCTTACTCCACGCGCGTCCAACTACCACAACATTTCTTCTCAAGATGAACTTCTTTTGGTTCTTTGATTCACCGCTGTGTTGGTTTTGTCTGTGTAAAGCTGCACGACGAACAACGGCGGCCACACGATGAACGCACTTCAGTGGAATTCACTTACATGCATTACGATGGACTGATCAACAAGGGACGCGAGGACCTACGTAGAAAAATACGCAAACGCAGAACAAGCGTATATTTGCAAATACCCGTATGATCCAGGTTTCCGGTGCACTACTGCCCCCTCAAGTTGCGGAGTACAGCACGTAACGTAACCAATTGCAGGGAGTACAGAGGACCGCTGTACAGTAGCAAATGTAATATTTGATTACAGACATTTGAGCTAACGCGAATAACTACAAGTATACATTAACCAATCAGGTATTGTACATTTTCTCTGTCGGACGCTATGGCGAGTGGTGACGACGTGAGAGGAAACGTGAAGGTATTTAACTTAAAACCGTTCAGATTTCTCTTCCCATGCGAACTTTTGCTCCAATGCAGCTGAGGCATGTTTACACAAAGCTGCTCACTCGATTTTAGAATTATAACTCGGCGAGGTTTTCTTGAAATTAAATATCCTGACACTTTTTCGAACTTAAATAAATACATTTGTTTTAAAGTAGTTTGCGCAGCAGCACGTGGGCAAACATCACTTTCATATAGTGCAGTCTACTGTGTCACTTTTTGTAAATAAATCTAACATTTCCTGTTAGTTGTATTATTGATCACAAAATGCGAGATTCTTGAGGTTCGGTTTGGTCTGATTGAAGATGTAGTTGTGTGGGAGGGCAAATTGGTTTCTGACTCAATAAATATAGAATTTTTTTATTATTCTCATTTGTGATTGTAGATTAATGATAGGAAAAATATGTGTAAAATAATATTATTGTTTTAAATAAAGTGGTTATTATTTAAAAAAAAATGGCAAGCAGGGTAAAAGCTCAAACTCCACGTGTTAAAGGTGAAACGTACTAATCTGGCAATTCAAAGCAACCAAACTTACCCCACTAATGCTATGACTATAATTTTTGTATAAAAAATAATTGATGCATTTATTTATTGCAAAACTAAATAAATGTTTTAACAAGTTCAATAATCCATCATCCAATTAAGACAGACCTGAAATGTGCTTAAAAGGTTATAATGTAGTCCAGATTTATATTTATATTATATAATAATTATTATTATATTAGTATAGGCCTAAGTATAGCAGGGTTTTTTTTAAAGTTCAAATTAGTTTTTCAAAGAATTGCCAGATTCAAAGGTCCGAATGATTATAATGAAAAGAAAAACAAACAAAGGTTTATCATAACAATGTCTTTACATGTATGACTGGTAATGTATAGCATTAAACCCACAGTTTGACAGCAGACAACAATAATATTTGGTGATATTTTTTACTGACTGTTACTTAAATAATTAAAACAAGCTATCAGATGTTTTGTTTCTTTGCTTCACCCATTCACTCATTGTCTACATAAGAGAATATTAAAACAGAATAATTTTTGTTTGTGGACAAAACAAGATATTTGAGAACCTCAAAAATTTGTGGGAAACACCAATCGACATTTTATTACATTTTATTGACCAAACAATTAATTGGTTAATGGAGGAAAATAATGGACCGATTAATTGATTATGAAAATAATCTTTAGTTATTTTGTCAACAAATTAATTTATGCATCAGGTTTCACAGTAAAGCTTAGAAAAGTGCTGACCCCTGCATTACATAACTAGGAAGTCAATTGCGCTGCTGCTGCACTGAGGTTTCTTGAGCAATATCTGTAGACAATCCTTAGAAACATTCACCAAGGACCTTTTTCTGGACATTGCCCAATCTGGTCAATATGCAAAAGAAGGAAACAGTAACTGAAAATTGGATGCTCAGCGGTGTACTGCAATTCACATATGTTAATGTGTTAAAGACTGTGTATGCTGATGAGTCTTAATTGTACAGAAATACTATGGTAGTCGACTGGAGTCTTCTGGGGATTTACAAACAAGTGCCACCGGCTGCACTTTGCCCTCTGTCTGTGTGCCAAAATCTGTCACTGATGCACTGAGCCTGGTTCACCCAGAGGTAACCAAAAGGTACAGCAATTCTTTTGTTTTCTTAAGTAATTTTACATTACCTCTGCATTTGTGTGTGTTTATTCAGCAGTAGCTGGCACAGGTAAGGCCAGCACAGAACATTAAACACAAACATAGGGGCATCTACGAGACAAAAGTAATTGTGATCAGGCCACAGGTTTACTAACAAATGGGTTATTGATCATGGCTCAAAAAGCCTTTGTGAACATTATGTGGCCACTGATTCAACACATAATCCAGCAGATAAAACAGATTTTCTTGTGGTCTTTTTAGGTTTATATCTGCATATACCTATCTCTGTCATGTCTGTATTCCTCGTATCATTGAACTGTGCCTTTGTGGTGATGCATTGTTGTCATCAACAACACTTTTCTCCAGGTTCTTTGGATGTGGCCTTCCATTCCCAGCGAAGCTCGAGGGCTGCAGAGTGCTGGACCTTGGCAGTGGCTCCGGCAGAGACTGTTATGCCTTCTCTAAACTTGTTGGAGAGAATGGACATGTGACTGGGATCGACATGACAGAGGAGCTGGTACTTACGCATACACACCTTTGGTGCTTGATTTCTGTACTTTCCACTGATTTACACATTTTCATTCTTTAGATCAACGTGTCTCGTCAGTATATCGATTATCATCAAAAGAAGTTTGGCTATGAAAAGCCTAATGTGACCTTTGTGCACGGGTACATGGAGAAGCTCGGTGACGCCGGCATACAGAATGACTCGATGGATGTTTTGTTGTAGGTTATAAGTAACGTGTTTATGCTACACTTAATTTTATGGTTTTACTGGTACTGTGACAGAGAGCTTTTCAGGGTTGATTATTAATTTTTCTTTCCTTTTCTTCCTTACCCTACTTAGGTCCAACTGTGTAATCTGTCTTTGTCCTGATAAGAGAGCAGTGCTGCAGCAGGCCTACAATGTCCTTAAGGTTAATCTAAACAATGTGCACCAGCTATATTAGTATCAAAAAATATTCATGAAAGACACACTGTTTATGTTTTTCATGACTACCTCTTTTCAAACAGGAAGGAGGTGAAATGTATTTCAGTGACATGTATGCAAGCACTGTTATTCCTGACCACATGAAGCAAGATGAAGTCCTGTGGGGTAAAATAACACTGCACTTATCATTTAAAGCTCAATTTAAAATGTAAGAATATGTAGAACCTGTATAGCATATACAATATCTCCTGTAATCTCTCTTTTTGTTGATAGGTGAAGGAATGAGTGGTTCCCTGTTTTGGCGAGACCTAATTTCTTTGGCCCACAGCGTAGGTTTCAGCACTCCACACCTTGTTTCAGCAAGCCATATTGTGGTTTACAACAGTGAACTCAAAGCAAAAGCTGGTAATGGAAAATAGTAAAATTTTGACTTTAAATAATAGGATCAAAACAATCTACAAATGAGGTGGCTCCTTATTTTGCAGGAGACATCAGTTATGCTTCTGGTACTTATCGGCTCTTCAAGCTGCCTAAAACTACAGTCATTTCAAGGGCATTGGTTACTTATAAAGGAACTGTGCCAAATTTCCCAGATCAACTGGATTTTGATTCAACACATTGCTTCAAGGTATAATAAAAGCAACAAATTGTTACATTAGTATAGGAAGAAAATAAATCTTTTTTATTTCATCAAGATATTAAGATAATTGTTTTATCATTCGTGCTGTGCAGAAAGACGTTGCAGTGGAGGTAGATGGAGAGATGGCAGCAATTCTCCAGAGTTCCCGTTTCTTTCCTGATTTCGAAATTCAGACTTTGGATAAACCAGAGTCCAGCTCAGAGTCAACATCACAGGTAGCTGATATTTTGGTTTTACTGTCTGAAATGCTTTCGTTCTGCATGGTTGTTTACCGTCTCCATTCACAAGGAGCTTAAAATGTGATATGGAGACACAGTCTTCCTAATCTTAAACCTAATGAATGTTTGGCTCTATATTACCAGACAACACACTGATATGCTTTTTTTTCCTCCTCAGTACTGCCACCTCAACCCATTTCTGTTGGCTGACAAACGGGGATTCTCTGTCAAACAATGCTCCAAAACAAGCAAATGTAGTGACACATAATTGCAGAAGAAAGAAGACTAAAATGCAATACTAACATAATGCATATCCTTACATTACATTATAAAGGTTGATATTTTTGTTGCAATGCTCCTTTATGTTTTAAATCTACAATTATATTAAACTGAAATCCCAAAATCATTCAGCCATAGTTCATACCTTGCCCTTCAAATGCAGATTCCTGCTTCATGAAGAAATGTTCTCGTTTCAGAAGGTGAAGCTGTGACCAAGACTGAAGTGTGGCCTAGATAGATAGAAAAACTTCCCGTCCAATTATTTAATTATGTGAACAACCTGCAAGAAATGATAGTCATACAAAAGCATACTGTCTATAACGTTGTGTGGCCAGTAGGTGGTGCTATGACAATGATTCAAGATTGTACATTCTTTCAGGACTGAATCAATGTTAAATTTGGCAAAGACCTGACTAAAATTGGCATGGCAACACTGACAGCATCATCAAGGTCTTAAACCTTTTCAGATGACAGTTCAAGTGGATATGATCGACCTCGTAACAAGTGAGAAAGTGTAAAATGTCATGTCATCACGTCAAAAGTCAGACATTTCTTGAGGATTTCAAGTCCAGACTGATGATACTATATTAACTGGAAATGTACAAATTAAATTACAATTATGTTCTGATCTGTACAAAAAAAAAAACAACTAAATAAATTTCATTTCAGTTGCTTCTGTGCCATGTTACCTACTGACTCCAAACCCTACTTGTCCATACTGGACAAATAGGACACGCCTATTCTGAATGGTTTTATTGCGTCTTATTTTGAACTGTGTTTAACCATATATTTATTATGTTTTTGGTTATTTTATGATCTTGTATATGTCTTTGTGACCACTGGCTTTTCAAGGCTGCCTCTTAGTGATTAGTCAGTACAAGTACACAAAAACTGTAAAATCTAAATTATGCACTAGTGCATAATTAAAGGCCAAACAACTGCATTTATCAACTAAGAAGCTGTAGTTGACCTACTCTTCATAGATGGTGTGAGAAAACCTCCGTCCAGTATTTCTCCACAGCTCCCAGTGGTTTAATCCTCTGCTCCTCTGCCTCTGTATGACTTCTGACGGCTGCATAGTCAGAAGGGGAAATCCTCCAGCAGGGTGGAGAGGTCAAAGAAGCGTCGCCAGTGGTCACTGTGGCTTTACAGCCTTCAGCACACTCTCTTAACCACAAGAGCAGGGGGAGAGGAGGAGGAAAGGGAGGAAGCAGCAGGGAGAGTGTGGAGTAAGCCAACGAGATGACCCAGTCATCCACAGTACGGACCTCGCACACACAGGCTACCAGCTCAGCTGCGAAGATTGTGGCTGTGGGAAAAAAAAAAGACATGAGATGTAAATTGAATCAAACGTTGTGTGAAGCTATCACTGAAAAACACAATTTATGATACTTACAATATCAAGTTTGAAGCATCTACTGTATGACTTGCACGTGTTATTTATCATTTCTCTTCACCTCACCCTTTTAGAATTACACCACAGGTAATCTGAGACCATAGAGTTTATAACAGCACCACATTCATCCCACACATTGGGGACCTTTTGGAATTCACCCAGTGACAGGGTGGGAGAGCACATGATGACACAGTGCAAATTTTCTTATCAAATTAGAAGCCAACTCTGAAAATTATAAATTCTAGATGCTGAATCATAGACTTTGGAGAAAGCTGAAGGCAAACAGACTAGTGTCTTTGGATTTCAAGTTTGCATCAGGGTCATGTGTCTGGTTTGTATGCTTAAATGGTGAAGAAATGTTTTAATTTTAACCGAAAACAGTGTGCCTTAGTGTTTTTCTCTCTGTTGTCAGCAGTATTCAACATCCTCTGGGATTTTGCTCATTTTTACATTTAAGAGCAGCCGTTAGGTTAACTGGAGCCATGCAGCACTTCCTCCTGTAAACTCCTGACAAATGGCTTTAAAGCTAATGATTAAAAGACATAGCCATTTTAAAATGTACTTTATTACAATATCATATAATATAAAAAATAGAATGCATTTTAATATAAAAATGAGGGGGGAAAAAAAGAACCCTTGAATGGCAGACACAAACCATCCCTTTCAAAACACGTAAAAGACAAATGTCGATCAAAACAATATCTTTGGTTACACCGTTATATGTCAGAAAGGAGAGTAAAAAAATGAATGCCATGCTACAAACAGACAGGGCAGCAAATGTGCATGTACCCTCACTGGCTGTAATTGATAACATATTTTGGCAAGAAATGGCTCACATGAACAGACAAGTTACCACATTTTCATATACGACGAGCACATTTCCCTTTTCCCTTCACTGATTTAAGTTTGCTAAAATTAAATCTAAAATTGATTTGTCTGAGCCATTTAATCTATCTAACCAAAGGCAACTGGGAACAAATACCCTTCCAATTTATATATTTATATATATCAGAGGGGTGATTCATTTCAAAGTGAGTATTAATGACAATACAATTCATTTAACACATCAGTTTGCACAACAATGTGAAGTTCCAAGTGAAATGAATATCATTTCCTATCATCTTTACCCCCCAAACAGGACTCCTTTCAGTTAAAACAAAAAGTAATAAAAAAAAAAAAGTATACATGCTTTAAATAGATAAAATGCACAAAAGAGACAAACAACAAACATACCAAAAAACAAACAAACAGGCTGTTATTGTAACTACACACAACTTTGAAGTATATTTTTGTGTACCATAATTGGCCAAAGATTTGACCGCTACCCAAGTTATGACAGAAGGAATCTCAAAGAATAACAAGCATTTTAGTTTCAAACTGAAAAAAAGGATTTCACTTTAGAAACTCATCTTTTCTGTTTCATGTCATTACTTATTCTTGGATGCAGCAACTGTGGCAATCCAACTAAGAAACTTTCAGGACAGGATATGAGTTGTACCACTGTCATAACATCATGGCAACACAGCGTAAACATCGTGTGGACAAAATGTGCAAAATATACAAAGAGACTGAGCTTTAACTACACAACCAAAGCTGTCACATTATGTTTCACTTGTTACAGACATGTGGGGAATTTCTAAAAAAGCCAAAATCTTTTCGTCCATTAACATCAAACATTTAAGCTTTTAAAAATAAGGCCCTTATCAATATCAAACACACACACACACATATTGCATATTGATGCATTTGACAACTACGTGTCAGTGGGATCACAGTACAATTGTTTTAGTGTCATGCACTGTCTCACTTCAGTTAAAAGCTCAGTATTTCAAAGCTCCTTTTCATCTCCCAAGGGCATTGGCTCTCACTCACCACTGTGCCACTAGTGTCATACAAAGTACTAAAACATGCATTGCATAGAGTATAAACCCTTTTATTACCTGTGGTATACTTTTTACTAACATAGGGCAGCATCCTCATGGGAAAAAAAATGTGACGAGGCTGCATGTATAAAACAAAGGCTTCAGTAACATGTAGTAATAAAACACAGTATAGCCACTGAGGCTAAAATGTCATTTATAGCTGAAGAAAACAACATAACTCACTTCTGTTTGTGAGGAATAGAAATATCACCATATTCCTGGAGTGTTAATGGAACACATTCAGCCCACGAGCAACAAAATGAAACCCAAACCCTTAAATCTCTTGAGTCTTGGACAGGCAGACAAGTGTTTCAGGAGTTGTCCCTTAGCCAGACAGTCTGGTGTACTGTGTAGTTATTGTGGTGGATCCTCAGTGTGCTGCTGTACCTCCAGTACAAACTCGCACGCATCTTTTTCCATGGACAGCTGAATTTTGTATGCTGTCCACAAAAGTACAGAGAAGATTAGACAGTAGGCAGAATCATGGTGGTTTTGTATAATGTTTTAAACACCAGGATCTGTCAGAGGGCAACTAGACTAATGTGCGTTAGTGATTCTGTCTGAATATGGTCGAACAGGTAAGGCACGTACGGACTTTGGATTTTTTTTTTAAAACTATAATTATAAAAAAGAAGAGTATTCTGATGATGTTCAACCAGCAAGTGAATATCCCATACGATTCTGCACGTCCATGTAAAATAGAGCTGCAGAGGGTTTGTCTCATAAGTGCCAGTGAAGACCATGATGGTTTCAGGTCTTACTAAGAGAACATACAGTAACTGTCCATGTCAGGGCATTTAGGTCTTGGAGGGTTCAATGAAATGAAATTAAGTAAATCAGATCAATAAAAACAAAAAAGGCGGGGTCTATATCCTGCAGCATTTGTTTTGGGTTTTTTTTTTGTTTTTAGACACATGGGGTTGCTACATGGTTTTTACAAGCCCAGTTCGTCATCCACAGGGACAGACTGGAGCTGAGTAAGAATCTTGGAGTCTCCATCCATCTCCTCTGGATTCCCCAGTGGTGAGCCGGTTTCCACATCCTGCTCTGGAGAAGGGCTTCCCAGAAGCAGTGACTCTCCACCAGGGAGGCCTAACAAACCTGGGTCTACAGGTAGGTCCCCCTTTCCACGAACATCAAACAGAGTTAAACTGGCTGATGTGGAGAGAGGCACAGGACTCCATGCTGGCTGGGTCACTTGGGCAGAGGGCGTGACTCCACTGTACATGGGACTGAGGGCGAGCATGCTCTCTGGAGTCAGAGTATTTGGCAGTGTGGGGGTGACTGAATGGTCCAGCGTATGAGGGGAGGGGGCGGCAGGTGTCTGGCCGGTTGTAAGCCCAGTTTCTGGAGTATAGTATGGTGGAGAGGAGTTGATGAAGTTCAGAGGAGACAATGTAATGCCACTGGGGGTTTGCCCTGAAGTGGCCGAGGACTGAGAGGCCATGGGGAGGGTGGAAGGTGCGAAAGCAGGGCTCAGTCCATTAGTAGAGATGGTTGACACTTCTGGGACTGGTTTCAGGGGCAAGCTAGTGAGCTGAATGCCTGCTGGGATGGTCAGAATCAACTTGCCTTGCTGGACACTCAGGTAAGGACTTCCACCGAGCAGAAGATTACCTACAATGATGATAAGTTGACAGTCAATACTGTGCAAAGACATTCACACATATATGTCATCATTTCAACCTGATATTGACATCTGTCCTGATAAATCCAATTGCAAATGGACAGCAGCATTGGTACAACCCTTCACCATAATAAAAGGTGTAAGAAAAATCAATACACAAAAATATTATATTTCATCGTATGATACTGTATTTCTTTGTGAAGTACTGCATAGGGCCGAAACATTTATTTGATTACTGATCGATTATTAAATTAATCATCAACTATTATGATAATCAGTTTGAGAGTGTTTTAAAGAATTAAAAAAACAAGTCTTATTTTTCAGCTTCTTGAAGGTGACTATTTTCTGGTTTCTTTACTCCATATAACAAAGAAATCAGTAAAACTGAATAATTGTGGTTTGTGAACAAAACAAGACTTGAGAAAAATCATCATTTGCGTGAAATGTGTGATCATTTGTGTGAAAAACAATGATCAACATTGTCACTGTAAGGACCAAACAATTACATCCGTTCATCTGTTTTATGAGTCTGTTTGCACACATGTGTCCATTGTCAGTGTGTGTGTTTGTGTTTGCATGAGTGAGCAGCAGAGACAGATAAAAGAATCAAAGCACATACTAATCAGGTTGCTTGAACATACAATAAAATATTTTTCGCAAAATGGTAATTGTGTGTTGGTTAGCGTTAATACTGTGGCAGTGACTATGAATAAACCAAAATAAATCAAAGGATGGGTGATGGATAAAACTACTGTGAAACTGCATTGGGTCAGATGTCAGCTCAGGGAACAGTGTCTAATGCATCATTAGGATGCACTGCCACTGTCAGTTTTGGTTTTATAAACAATGAACATATTTGCTTAATTGTTGTCAGCAACATGCAGTTTGTGAAAGTGTGTCTGCTGCAAGATACATCAGAAAACAGAAGGTGGGCGACAATAAAAGTGGTGACTAAAGCTCCCTCAGGATAAAAGTATCCACACCCACATATCTGTTGTTAACCTCCTTTCCACTTTCTGCTGTCTATATTTTACTGCATCTTCATTGTAGACCCTTATTTTTCTCTGTTCGAGGCATTTTTGAGATGCGGTTGTGAAGCTTTCAAGGTTTGGTAACATTCTGCATTTCTGACCCATAGCTGCAGCTGCTGTGTTTGACTTACACTGCTGGCAACCCAGGTAACAAAGTGGTAGGAGCTGTGTTACAAACACTTAACAGAGTTTGCTGCCCACAAACTCTCCTCATGTTAATTAAAATTTTGAATAAATAGTTGTACTATTTTAGTGAGCCAAACATTTTAATTTTACATGTTTCCTGAATCTCTGATTCATACATTTCTTGGTCATTTCATGCCTTACTATTAAACATTTCTTATATAACCCCTTTTAATATCTAAGATATTGGGTTCTTTATCAATGCCATGTACTTATTTAAATAAAAACAATAAGACCTTATTTAGATATTTGCTTGAAAAAGTATTTAAAGGCTAAATCAATTATCTACACAGCCAGAAATTTCAACTCCAGCTACATTTACATGCCCATTATCTCCTGATTTCAGCATACCTGGAGAAGCAGAGGGCAGCTGAATGATTCCAGAGTTAAGGAGTTGCACACCAGGGGCCATGCTGGTTGGTGGACACACATTCTGTATGGGCCGGAGCTGGTTTATCCTCAGAGGAGCCTGTGCGACTGCCCCAGTTGCAGGAGCTGAAGCCAGAATCTGTAGGGGCACACCAGCAGAGGGGATGGAGAGAGAAGGACTTGCTGGCACTACTTGGGGGAAGGAAATTGTGGAGGAAGTTTGGATGGAGGAGACTGGGACCAGCTGAGGCATGGAGAGTGGAACCAGCTGTGTTGGTGTGGTACCTTTGGGCTGAGGGACTGGGACTACTTGTGTTGGGGAAGAGATGGAAACAACCTGTGGAGCCTGGATTTTGCTGGGTGTGGAGTTTGTGGTTTGTTCCCCTAGTTGGTGCACTATTCGCTGTGGCAGCTGATTGTTGTTTAGCTGTGAGATAGAGACTATATTTGTTGCACCTGCAGGCAGAGTTGCTGTGGGATCCTGCTGCTGCACCAGTCTGTTGCCAGTATTCACTGTCTGGGGGGTTTGAAACTGAGGAGCTGACGAAGTGAGCGACGATACTGGGACCAGCTGAGGGCACTGGGACACCTGTGCTCCTGAAGAGTGCTGGACCAGCTGTGATACAGGTATCCCCTGAATGGAAGGCACAACCTGGGGCAGAGAGAAGACCTGAGGGGTGGTACTGGTGGAGGAAACCACAGAACTAGAAGGATTTAACGGGGAGCTGCAAGTGGTGAAGACAACATACTCCCCATGCTGAGTGGAGAGGGACCCAGCAGAACTGGAGACCATGGCCATGCCTGCAGATGACAGAGGGGCTGGGAGGGTGAGGGAATCCTGTGTGTTCTGTGCCAAGACTAGTGAAGGGACACTGTTTGGGGAGGACATATTTGGTGAAGAGGGGGATAAAGATGAGGAGGAGGAGGAGGATACTGTCTGGGTGCTGCCCTCTGATTCGTGCATGCTGATGTAATCCATTGCATTGCCACTGTCTGTCTTGGTTTGCAGAGGAAGTGAGATTATAGATGGAGGGTTTGAGACTGCTGTGGTGTTTGTGCTAAGAACAGCTGCCGGAAGACTGCTCGTCTTAGCATCGATGGCTGATACCTGGCCTGCCACAGATACAGCTTGCTGCAATGGCTGCTGCACACTCATATTAGATTTGGTTATTACCTGAGCCCCATTGAGTATCACAGGAGGGCTGGCTGCTACAGGACTCAGTGTGACTGTCTGGCAATCGCCTAAACTCAGCCCATTAATTATAACGCCAGTGCCAGTACTAGAGATAAGTGAATTCCCATTGAGCAGTAATGGCTGAGAGGCAGTGAGGAAGCCACTTGACCCATTGAGGATGAGCTGGCCTCCTGTGCTGCAGGGGACTGCAGAGAGAGAGATGATGGAAGCTGTGGAACCAGAAGCTTCATCTGGCTTGTCTGGGGTGTCATCCATGATGCTCGCCTCATCTTCAGTGCTGTGGTTTCCATCAGATTCACTGAAATAAAGGTGAAATAAAAGGGTCTTATAAAAGGGAAACATGTGTGTCTTTAGAGAGATGGAGACTTGAGCTAAATCTTTTTATCAGAGCTTCACTTGAACATATTTCTCACCTTTTTGATGCTTTGAGCTCCTGGCATTAAGTGGCTGAGCTATATTATAACTGGCGAAACATTTGAAAATTTCAATATGCACCGTCTGTTTCTCTGGAACCCAGTGTGGGAATCAGAGCAGACAAGGTAGAGGATTGTGCTCTCTGAGTGCTTTAGCATGTTGTTTTTGTTGGAAGATTGTCTTGTTCCTTCATTTTTATTAGTAGTAACAGTAGTAGTCTGAAAATACTTACTACATAGTTTGTTTATTCTTTAGCAATTCCAACTACATCGTCTGCAGGAAATGCTTTTCCAAGTGAATTCTCATTGTCTTCTTAACATCTTATCGACAAAACCAACCATCTTCAGTAGTGGATCTATGGCCGGACTGACAAAGCCAGATGTCATTCCTCAAAACTCTTTTGGGTCCCATGCCATGTTAATGTGTGTTAGAAGTGATTGTATCCAGGCCGTTCATGCGCATCACCTCTCTGCAGGCCACCACAAACCCTCAAGCCTGATAAGATAAATCTCTTTATTCTCTCTTATCTCCACAGACCTTGCCTCCTTTGTGTTTGGTGCAGTCACCACTGTAGACTTAGAGATGTAAGCCTGTGTGTGTCACCTCTCCATCTCCCTTACAATAAGCTTAACCTTTCTCACCCCTGGCTCTGCAGAACCTGTAGGCAGGCAGCAGTGCAGGCCTTCAGGAAACTTGAGCCATGTTGCGCTCCTAGATCTCACATTTCATAACAAAGCAACATGCTCTTGGTCTCTCAGACCCGTGTGGCTTCACTGCTGTCAAAAGTCAGCTCCTCTGACCATTCTCTCACCTTTTCTAAGTTGCTGGCTTTGTTACTTGCAGGTTTATTGTGTGTAGCCTCTTCCAATGTAGTGCTTACATGCAGAGCTTCTCTATGCTTGGCCTTCAGGCTTTGATGACCAGTACAGTTGGATCTGTGTGCCTTTTTGGAATCAGGCTAGTTATTGAACTAAACATAAATAAAAAAAAGGGGGTTCAAAGCATGTGTGGCCTGGATTACAGAGGCGTCTCGCAAAACTGATCAAATAGAGAGAATTACATGCAACAAGAGACTTAAAACTCCAGTGATGTGAGTCTTGCCTTTTGCTGTGGGTCCCGGACGGGGTCCTGTCCCTCTGCCTGCGGTTCTTGAACCAGTTGCTGACCTGTGTGAGGGATAGTCCCGTGACTTTGGCCAGGTTTTTCTTCTCGTCCGGGGTCGGGTACCTGTTCTTCTTATAGCACTCCTTCAGTGCATTTCGTGACTTCTCTTTGAAGCAGTACACCGTCTCCTCTCCGTCCCAGATAGTTTTGGGCAAAGGGAACTTCTTCCTTAGCCGGTACTTGTCCACTGCGCCCAGGCTGCGGCCCCGGGACCTCTCCGCCTCCTTGTAGCGGGCTTTCAGGTACAGGTCCTGCAGGAACCCATGGTTAGACTGGTGGAAGTCGTGGCTCTCCAGGATGGCGTACAGCTCCTTGAACTCCTCCCGGTGGAAGGCCACCAGTGCCTGGGCCTTCAGTATGGTCTCGTTGCCACGTAGCAGCTCGGACGACGGAGGTATGGTGGATAGAAATCTCCATAGGCGATCCACATTGCCCGCCTGCAGAAGGGCCTCGCACAGACATGATACTTGGTCAGTGGAAAAACTCAGAGCTGACTTCTGGAAACTCTGAAGTAACTGTTCCGAAACTTGCACCGTGTCTTCCTCTTCTTTGAGATCCACTGTCGTTGGCTCGTCCGAGTTCTCGGATTGTTCTGTGGACTCCAAAGACAAGGAAGCCATTTTTACTTTAACTTTTTTCCACTACTAGTTCCTCCTCCTCCTCTCACTCTCTCTCTCTCCCGCCCTCCCTCTGCGCTTTCTCCCGTTCTCCGAGCCATGAATGTGCCTGCAGACCAGCAGCGGACACGCCCCTTTTCTGTCCTTATACAGTCCCTTTGTCTCAACTTTTAAAACGTGTTTATTACGCTGGCACGATCAAGAGCTCTGACAAAGGGATCGCACGCACGATCGATGCCTCTTAAATGTGCCGGACACCAATACCGATATCAAAACCTTGATTTCCCGCTGATACCGATATCATTGTTTACAACGTGAAACTCTTTCAAGTTTCTGTCGCACACAAGGTGATTAATGCCATCCCCGTTGTCATGCCCTGTCTGTGTGTGTGTGTTTCCCCCCACTGCATGAATTGTGACCTTATGAAATGATGAAAACAAAAGGGGTTGTACATAAAAATACCAAAAGCAACACCATGGAGCTGCAGGCAATGGTTGTCAAACCTGTAAGTATCACCTGTGAAAATACTGTAAATATACAGTGGTGTAAATAAGCAGAGCAAAGTCAGCTACACAGTTTCCACGGGAGGCAGATTTATTTGCAAGAGGATCATTTGCTCTGTCATCCTCCTCCTCTCATGTTCTTCAGACTCTGGCACAGTGAAATCAGCTCAAGATAGAGTGAAAGATAAGGTGACTCTAATGATTATTATTTCATTTATCATTTTATTTGTTTCATTGTCAACACACTCTGGTCAAAATTCACATACACATATCCTGGGAGAGCAGTATTTCAGATTTTCCTCCATGCACCACTGGTTGTACATATACCACAGTTTGAGAAACATATTTTTTTAAATTAATCTTTAAGTTTCTAATTAACTAAAAATATTGAGTTATAAAAAAAAGTACCATTAGGCTAACAGCTATGCTAATGGTTAGAAAATAAATGCACTTTGTAGTGTTTTTTTGTTTTGTTTTGTTTAACGTTTCTTCCTTTTTTCCTATTAGATTTAAGTGGCAGTTCATATAAACTTGAAATTTGATAGGAATTGTTTGGTTGGATAGTCAAGTTTGGTTGTGTCCTTGTGTCTACGTAGCCCTGTGTCTTTGTTGTGTTTCTTTCGTAGCTTTTAAATTTTTTTTTTTTTGATATCACAAACCGCAAAATAAATTTCTCTAAGACATGTAAAATGTACAATAACGATAGGAATTGAACTGAAATGATACAGACATTTGAATGAATGTAAAACTTTTCACATTCACCCAGGTTTTGCAGTCCTAGAAAAAGCCACGTTTGTGTGCAGTCAGTTGCAGTATGACCTATCACCAGCCATTTACAAAACACAATGTTTTGTCCATATTTCCAGCCCTCACCGACATGGTCTTATGAAGGTGGCTGCAGACATCTCTTGTTACAACATGTTCCCTGTGCTTATTCAAGCATTTACAAATAGGGTTTACAGATCAGAAACCAGAAAATATTTACATTTTATTGTTTTATTAACAAAATACTCAAACAGATTCTTAGATTATCAAATGGTTGATTTGTTGATGAGTAAATTAGTGGTCTACTATTTTATTAATTGAATTAACAATATTATTTGGTTAAAAAGTCGTGTTTACACTCCATATTCCATTGTTGGGTGAAATTTGCTCTGTGGTAATAATATGACACATCACTAACATCGGACCAAAGTGGGTGATGGAACAATAAAAAGATGTATAACCTGACTTTATAAAGTCAATACCTAAATGTGGAAATACAAGTAATAGTGAAATGATGTCATTCTACCCTACAGAAGCACCTGTTTAAAAAAAAACAGTATTACTGATAACTAAGTTTTGGTGACTTTTGTAATAAATTACTGAATAATCAAGACATCTGTTTTTGGACAACTGAAAAACAGCAGATGTTTTCTTTTGGCTTGTGTCCTGTCCAACTAATTATTAAAACTGTCACTGATTGTTATTGATTGAGTTTCTGTGAAGTGACTGGCCAGTCAACTAACCCAGCCCCGATTAGTATAGATCACAGCAACTTTCAAAGTCAGATATGACTTACAGTATTTTTACTACATTTATTTCCTTTAATCATACCCTTAAATAATTTTCTAGAGTAGACACACAATTATGATTTTTATGGTTAAAGGTTATCGACACATTTCTGAATTCTTGTAAAAATGTGATTATTATGCTTTATTATTCATTATGGCAGATGAGGTGTGAATGAGTCTACGTGAGTTTGAGGAGCTGGATCGCCATCAACAAGCATAGGATTATAAATCTTTACTGTAAGGCTATGTGGACTTGTTTCAGCCCCTGCCCTCCTCTTCACTGTTCAGTTGTTGGAAGTATCCCTCCACTGATATTTTTCCCTCTTCTGCCCACACATGATCCAGTCTATTCTGTCTTTGTGGAATATTTTGATCCTTGTCTGAGAAAAATTCTCATTTAGCAAGCAGTGGGAAGAAGATATATAAATCATAATCCTCCCAAAATGCTTTCAAATTGCAGCTGTATAAATTAATATTCACAATACACTGTATATATTCATCAAATATACATACATATAGATCAGCCAAAATTGGCATTGTTAATACTTGTAAGAATAGGAATGAATCAAAAACTAAAGAAAAACAATTACTATCAGACATCATGGATGACATCCTAATAGAGATTATTTCTGCAATGGTGTTTTTTAAAAGGTAAAATTGTGTTTTTAAAGGTAAAATTAGGTTTTATTTATTGTTCCTACGCTTAAATCTGTGTATTTAAAAACACTGGCAATAGTTTAGAAGTAAAGAATAGTAAAGAATAGAACCAATTGTAGTTGTATTGAGCGTCAAGTGAATAACAATGTAAAATGCAATTCGGCTTCAATTTTGGAACAAAAATTACAAAACTACAATTGTGTATGTCTCTGTGGCCTGTTAAATGTTTTAAAATGTGAAATAATCAACGACAGTAATTTAGACTAATAAATGCCTAATTTTGCTAATGGTCTGTCTTTTTTTCTCGCTTTCATATTACTGATGTTTGTGGGTATAATCCTTTTCCTTATTTTCCTTATTTATACAAGAGTCCATGTTTCAAGTGGGAAACAGCGCCATCGAGTGGTGACGAAGGCTATTATCGTTTTACCTTTGTGTTTGATGATTGGTTAAGAGTTATGTCAATCAGCAGCTTGATGGGTGGGTCCTGAGCGCATATCTTTTCATCTTGTGACGCCATTGGTCAACCTCATAAGCTCTTTGATATGATTGGTGCGTTGCGGTGTGGTGGGGGCAGAACTTTCCAGAGCTCAGGCCGAACCAGGAAACAATTTTATACATTTCCCACACCGTTCCGGTCATTACAACGTCAAAGTAGCGGGTTCTGCGGGTAAACTGCGACACAGATAAGTCAGAGTTTGTTGAACGCCACTTAAGAAGATAACACTTGTTTGTAAGTAACCATAGCAACCTTTAACGTCTTTTTGCTAGAACTTAGCTTATCCCATGCTGTTCCAACGTGACTATTGTGTTGTTGTTAACCATTAGCTACCCAAATAGCTAACGCAGTCTATAGTTAACCTCGACAGCAGACTAAAGTAAGATCATGTACGGTGATATTTGTGATAGAAGATGATCAATGATAAGAGAACAGTGTAAAACGAACTGCTGTGTGGTAAATCTGTGTATTTAAAAACACTGGCAATAGTTTAGAAGTAAAGAATAGAACCAATTGTAGTTGTATTGAGCATCAAGTGAATAACAATGTAAAATGTAATTCGGCTTCAATTTTGGAACAAAAATTACAAAATTACAATTGTGTATGTCTCTGTGGCCTGTAATGAAGCTTTAAAATGTGAAATAATCAACGACAGTAATTTAGACTAATAAATGCCTAATTTTGCTCATGGTCTATCTTTTTTTTTTCTCGCTTTCATATTACTGATGTTTTTGGGTATAATTCTTTTCCTTATTTTGGTTAGTGGTTATATTGGAACATAGTGAGTGACACAATGTTGAGCGAAATTATTTTGTGTAAACTGCGTATTCAAACACTTGTTCTTTAACAAGAGTCCATGTTTCAAGTGGGAAACAGCGCCATCGAGTGGTGACGAAGGCTATTATCGTTTTACCTTTGTGTTTGATGATTGGTTAAGAGTTATGTCAATCAGCAGCTTGATGGGTGGGTCCTGAGCGCATATCCTCTCATCTTGTGACGCCATTGGTCAACCTCATAAGCTCTTTGATATGATTGGTGCGTTGCGGTGTGGTGGGGGCAGAACTTTCCAGAGCTCAGGCCGAACCAGGAAACAATTTTATACATTTCCCACACCGTTCCGGTCATTACAACGTCAAAGTAGCGGATTCTGCGGGTAAACTGCGACACAGATAAGTCAGAGTTTGTTGAACGCCACTTAAGAAGATAACACTTGTTTGTAAGTAACCATAGCAACCTTTAACGTCTTTTTGCTAGAACTTAGCTTATCCCATGCTGTTCCAACATGACTATTGTGTTGTTGCTAACCATTAGCTACCCAAATAGCTAACGCAGTCTGTAGGTTACCTCGACAGCAGACTAAAGTAAGATCATGTACGGTGATATTTGTGATAGAAGATGATCAATGATAAGAGAACAGTGTAAAACGAACTGCTGTGTGGAAAAGGGCGTGGCCTCTGTTATTGTTGGTCCTAACATGCTTTGCTCCTAAAAAAAAGTCTAAATTAAAATGCACATGTTGTCAAGTGTTTGTTAACGTTCGTTTCCATCTGTGTCTGAACTGTGACATTTCACAGTCATTGTTTTGGGTGCACGATGCATGCCTTAAGAACTGTCTTTATCCTTGGTGACTCAGATTCCCCACTGTATTAGAAACATTTCTCAGAAAGTGGTCCATATTGACATGACAGCATCCCTGATGCAAATTTCCTGTCTCACCATATCCCAAAGGCGCTCTTTTGGATTGAGACTCGGTGACTGAGGAGGTCATTTGAGAACAGTGTTTTGTTCAAGAAATCAGTTTGAGATGATTCAACATAAACAGATGGTGATTCGCCCTGTGGTGCTTGATACCACATCTCTCCATGCGCCAGGCTGAACATTAAATTGCATCTCCCTGCACTACAAACAGTGTTGCTGAACTTAGGGGAAGGTATTGAATATGTGTGTGACACTTCCTTTACAGCAGGAATGATGGGGTTCCAAGCCTTGTAAGCCCTGGAGATGAAAATCTCAATAGAAGAGCACTTTTTTTGGTGCATCTGACACCAACAAGCTTGCCATATTCACAATCAACTTTCTTCCCAATTCAGTGCTGTTTGAACATCAGCAGGTCATCTTGACCATGTCTACAAGTAAACATGCATTGAGTTACTGCCAAGTGATTGACTGATTAGGCATTTGTGGCAACAAACAGATAAAAGTGTATTTGATTCAATCCCATTGGTTAAAGTGTCGCCTAACATGTCCTCTTCAGGTTCTAAGCATCAGCTGCTTCCAAAAAAACTGAATGATGGACAGCCAAGTGACAGTGGTTACCAATCCCATTGTGGAGGTGCGCATAACCAGCACCATCTCCTCCTCTGAGGTGCTGCGCAGGTTCAATAGAGGGATTACTATTGCAGAACTGAAGGTGAGCTCAATCTTACCACAAATCACACACTCAAAACATACAAAATTTGCTCTGGAAATTAGGGATGTAACAATATCAAAATCAAGTCCATTATAAGATATTTATTGCAATATTGTCATGGTATGCATTTTGTTACATTTATTGTGATACTGTGATAGTAATAAAGCTCTGCACCTACTGTTACTAACAGAGGGTAAGAGCTAAAATTGATGAAAGAATTACATCAGCAGTCAGTTCTCCCCTCCTCCACTCTGCTTCAGCTGAAATAAAAATTTAAATAATAGTTTTACATGAAGACCTATCATTTAACATGTCTACCATGGTTTTGAGACATTTTGTTGTTGTGATATCTTGAAATTGACAATACCATTTTATCTATGCAGTTTCCCCAGATCTTAACCTGCATAAGAAGCTTTAAAATAAGTTAATTTCTTTTGTCTTCATGTCTTTTTTTAAATGTGCTCTATAAAGTGGAAATTAACTTTACTTAATTTTTGTTTTTACTCTAATCAGGGAAAGTTGGAGATGATTGTGGGCTCACCTGCCTCCTGCATGGACCTGGAGGTTTTAAGTGTCTCTGGCAAATTCCTACAGAAGATGGACAATGATGAAGCTTTGCTGGGCTCCTATCCTGTGGACAACAACTGCACGATACATGTATGAGACTGCAACATTGAAGAAACATAACAGCTAGAATGCAGAATAATTAATTTCTTAAAGATATTTATAAGATAGGATAGAGTAACGTAAAATTCAGCTGGCTCTACCAACTTAGCTATCCAGAGCTATGAAATGTGAGAGATGTAGTAGATGGTCAATTGGATAAAGAATAATTATTGAAATCTTTTGGTTATCTCTGAATTTTATGAATAAACCAGTTACTCCTTACAGCTGTGTAATCATGCCACAACAATGATGTAATGTTGAAGTGCTCACTGATTACATAAAATGATGTCTAATTGACATGTATAGGCACTTTTTTTGGTAGTGATTGCATTTTCTCATTTCTTGCTCAGGTTGTTGATAAAAGTGGAGGACAGTTGGGCGAGTTTGCTGATGTTTCCAAAGTCGAGAAGTTTGAAATTTCAGAAGAAGCTTATGATAAGAAAACAGGTAAAGACTGTCAAGACTTACAGTATTTTTAAATTTAGGAATAAAAGGGGCTGGGCTATTGCTATAGCAAAGGTAAACATTTTTACTTTTTTCATTGAAATTGACCTCTTGATGATTATGTAAATCCATTAGAAATTATTGATTAAATATATCTGAACAATAATTGATATTGAAAAATTACCCCAGCACACTGTGCACACATAAAATGTGTTTTATTATTCAATAGAGCAGCCTATGCAGCATTCAGTTTTGTTTTGCAGCATCTTGCATCTAGTACAATCCAGCTTCCTTCCCCCCAGACTCAGCAAGGGCATTTATGAAGAGACACAACATTGGTCGCTTCAGTAATGAAGAAATGGCTAAGAGAACAGCTGAGCTTGCTGCTCAGGAGGAGGAAAATAAGGCTGCTGCTGATGCCATTTCGGTTGGCAGTCGATGCCAAGTTCAGGTCCCTGGGCAACCCACAAAGCTTGGCACAGTAATGTATGTTGGTAAGTGCTTTTCTGGTTTAAACCATGTGCTTCATGTTCTTCTCTCAAGGCTGATAATATTTATCTACAAAATGAAGGAAAATGAAGGAGGCATTATTTTACAGTACTGTGCAAAATCTGAAGCCAGCTTTGTTGTTTTTACGTCTGGCAAATAGTGCGATCGTTGGCATTGGTGTATATAACGCTCATTCTTGCCTTGAATAAACCGGGCATAATAGATCTTTTTCACAGCCGCCAAGCAATAAAGAGTCCTTCAAAAAAATCCCTGAATCCACACAGTGACCCGGATCACCACTAAAAGCAGTTCCTTGTCCCATGACACACCCTTCCTGACAATTTCATCAAAATCAGTCCATAACTTTTTGAGTTATTTTGCTAAAAGACAGACTGACAAAAACAAAAGCTGGCAAAATATAACCTCCTTGGCAGAGGAAATGAACTGCAGTACCATTAAACATCCACAAGGTGGCAGGACATGTACGTAAATTAATGTAGTGCTGAATGAGTGTCACATGATCAGGCTTTGCAGCGAGTGCTTTGGCAGATTCTAAAAACATTCCTGTATCCAGGCGGCGTTTTGGATCAGCACCAAAATCTAATAATCTGTTCCTTGTCCTATTACACACATTTACTGAAAGTTTCATCAAAGTCCATCCAAAATTTTTTGAGTTATTTTGCTGACAGTCAGACAGACAGACAAACCAACACTGGCGAAAACATAACCTCCTTAGTGGAGGTAACAACAAATTTAATGGTGCCCTCTGGCCTTTGCACAGTACTGTACATTTCTCTACTAATTTTATGACATAAGTAGTCACTGAATCGGCTGCTTATGTGTGTGGGTTTTTTTTAATTTACAGACTGTTGTTAATGTCCACATAACTAAATGGGCCTGCACTGAGTCAAAGAAATGTCAAACACATTTCTAGTCACTTGTAATCGTTCAGATGTTCAAACTTTGTTCAGTGATTTAAAAAAACATCCTCAAAATTGTATCATATCAAACTCTGATATTATGTAAACTATAAACCACTAGAACCAGTTTGTATGTTAAGTGTGCTTTGTCCTGTTGTCAGTATCAACAGTTCATGAAGACTGAGGATAAAAACACATAACTGAGCAAATAACAGTATATTGTTTATTTCAGGTACAACACATTTTAAACCAGGCTGTTGGGTGGGTGTGAAATATGATGAGCCCCTGGGAAAGAATGATGGAAGGTAAAAGCACATTTTTAGCATTACATAGTTTCTCTTCTGTTGGCCTTAATTTACCCAGTTTATGACTTTTCTCCCTTTAAATTATGTCTCCACAGTGTTAATGGGAAGAGATACTTTGACTGTGACAACAACTATGGTGCATTTGTGAAGCCTTTGAATGTGACTGTGGGAGACTTCCCAGAGGAGGACTATGGTTTAGATGAGATGTGAGACTAAGGTTTAAGCATGAAGCTTAGGTTCTCAATTCACCAACTTGGAGATAATGGACATTTTACTTCAGCGCTACAAAACAGAATTGATTGCCAGGAAGTACAGGTTGACTTATTTTAAAAGGCCATTACAACATCAATAGTTTGAATCATGAAAAAGCCAGTAGGCAATTAAATGGCTGATAGCTCTTTACCTCTCCACTACCCAAGAAATAAAAGCAAATGAAAAAATGTCAGTCAATGTCATGCTATTCCAGGAAATAAAATATGTGCTTGACCATACTGAAAAATACAAAACTAAGCAATGTTTTATCATAGATTGCAGGCCGCAAAATGTATTTGTGCAAAAAGAAATTATGTTGATTAGCTAATTAATACTAAATTAGTTGAGCATATATTACCACAGAGTGGCAGCAGAAGGCTTTTGGTTGGTGGAGTGTATATGTGTTTGCAGAAATTATTACAATTAAAGGGTTCCTTGAATGCATCTCGTAGCTGTTCCTGTAAAGTCAATCCACCCCATTTGTGCATTTTTTTTACTGCAAATAAAATAAATAATCATTCCCTGTTCTTTGTGGTTCACCATCTCTATAACAGAGGTACAATATGTTGGCCACTTCATCTCATCATTAGACGACGACCTCCAGCATGAGAAGTAATGTCTGTTGTTGTCTTGCTCCCCCTCACCAGAGTCCATACAGAATAAAATGGGATTGTAGGTCACAGGACACAGGAGTTGTTGGGCCACTGCTGCCCCAATTAAGTTTAATTGTGTTTTGTGATTTGATGAAAGAATTATTAGAGTGGAGTATTGCCACTTTTGTTATTATCATTAAAAACACATTTGTAGTAAACGTGCCTCTTAAGTGCACAAATTAATTTTATTGACCCACAAAAACAATAAAAAAGTTGTTTTGTTTGGCCTATATTATATTAATGGTATCACCCAACTTCATTTCATAAATGGAGAGTATTTTCATGTGAGGTGTCAAAATGAAGGTCCATATCTATTTCTTTACCTTATACACTTCAATTAAATTGTATGTGCTGCCTTTTATCATACGTGTTTCTGCCATGGTTCTCAAGATAGAAGTCTACAGTGTCTCCTGACATTTTGAATATTAACAATTTTCTTATTGTTTAGTTTATACTTTGTGTGTACTGTAAAAAGACAATTGTAAATAACTGGGTACATTTTTCTGTAATGTTAAATTTTTGAGGACTGTAAATTGCCAAGAGAGTGGTTCCAAGATTTGAACAGTGGTCTACTGAAAGACAAATTAACCCTAAAATATTTCGACACTAAATCAAAAGTGGCAGTGTCCCAGTGACTTAAAGTGGACAAACATTTCCAGTCATTTACTACAATCTATAACCAATTGCTGGTCAAGAACCTTTTACTGGAGGTATGCATTTCCTGTAATTATTTTTTTTCTGGTGGAATTCCTATTGTTAAAAAAGAAGTTGTCTGCAATTCATTGTTTTCCACATATGTTGAACAATTAAAATAAAAGAGCAAGTTTCAGATTTTAAAAAATTGCATTGACAAGACATGGTTATTTTTGACTTGTATACCATCAATCAGATTAATTGTATCCATTAATTTGAGAAAAACTATTTACAAAAATAATTTCAGAAGTTATGCTGAACGTATTCAGGGAAATGGCTTGTTCAATTTCATGAGGTGTGTCTCAGAGAACTGAACTTTGCAAGCACAACACACTGAATTTAAAGTTGATTTTATTAAGGTGGGCGTGTCCTGTAAGAGGTCAGATGAGAGTTACAATGTGCCATTAAATGCACAGTTGTTATACCACTGATACAAGGTTGGCTTTCAGTATATTACTTCAGTATATAACAAGAAATGGCAAAAACTATAAAACTTCATGTATCTAACATTCTTCACTGCTTCTCCTTAAATGCATTATGGTGTGTTCATACTCAGAATAAAGCAACACAGGCTTTGATGATGTACAGTTCACATAAATGTGTGTTGTTCCTAAATTGTGAACATACTTTTTATTATCTAAGAAGAAACTTAAATAACCCCCCGCCCACCCCACAAAACTCTAATAATCTCTGTTGCTAGATTACTATGTCAATTCATAATGCTAAGACTAATAAACACTTCTTGGTATAGCAGCCAGAGTCTATTTTGTCTCTCTGTGTAATGTCTATTTTTTCCTAAATTTTGCAATTGAAACTTCTGCATGTATGCTGTATAATGTACATTAATTGCATCTCTGTCCATTTTGTCAGAGTGATAAAACTTCATAATGTATTTTTTAGTGTTTAAGAAAAAAGGGTGTGAAACAATACAAATCTTTCAAATGGGGCTTTGTGAATGAAACTGACTTGAAACTATGAACATTACAAATATGATAGTATAGTCAGTCAATGATGACTCAGTCAATGATATATTCCATATAGGGAAATCATTGACAGGAAAAGGTGCTCTCATCCTTTACCTCGTGCTCTTAAAATTTTAAATAAAGTTACAAATGCATTAACAGTATAGCAGAGACTCAAAAATGTTTTAAAATGGCTGCTTCAGTTTTATAGCATTTCTCTACAGAAAATGCACATGCACAGTGCTTAATTTATTAGACCACAACCCAATGTAAATTTCATTGCACAACTAGCCTAAATGAACAGAACTGTTAATTATCAAAATCAATCTAATTTTTTAAATTTTAAAAAAGAAAAAATACATTAAAACACATTATTTCTTGATTAAGATGTCAAATTATAGTTATTTACATGCACAGTAAAAATAGTTTTAATACGTGTGTTAAGTTCAGTATATATAATTTTTAATATTTTATGTATTTATGTTTTTACTTTTCTTTTCCTTTGATCCGTGCTTTCTTCTCTTTGATCTGAAAAACTGGTTGGCAATATAATCGCGTTTCGGGATGAGAAGAGGATCAGACTGAGAGGATGAGAAGACTGTGACAAAGAATTACAAATTGTGACAGAGAATTTTGAACTGAGAATAAGAACTTCGAACTGTTAAGGGCAGCACTGAACCTCTCAGTGTACCGCCTGGCGGAAATTATCATTAGCAGAATGGTCACGTTTCATACTTTTTTTTAATTCTTCGTCACTCTCCACAAGATACACGTCACTCTACTTACGCTGAATCTGAGTTATCGCGATACTTCGCGCAGTTTCCCAGCCAGCACTGTGGTGGTGTTGCGTGTGCGCGATAGAGACAGACAAGGAAAGATGGCGACGCAGGAGAGCGAAGTGGCCAAATCCTCCGTGAGCAACGGCGAGGTAAAAATGAATGACACTGCTTTGTCTGGCTTACACGTCTGGGCGAAGTGTACCGTTATTTTCGTTCGAGCGATGAGTCCCGTATCGCGGATATTGAAACTTGCTCCCGACTGTTACATGAGCCCCAGTGACGTTGTAATGCCGGTTGGTTTCAAAACGATTAGCCGAGAAATGATGGCCGTACGCGGTTTACATGTGCGGAGACAGAGCGGCGTTGTCGGTGAAATCTTACCCGAAGAGACGGGGTAACGTTAAGGCGACAGGATACGCGTCTTTCTCCCGGAGTGAGGGTGTGAACCGGTCGAATGCTGCGGGGTGTCAGTAAGCCTCCTCAAGGCCCTGAACATGAGCAACGCAGGCTGGCTTCATGATCCCGGGCCAGTCCCCCTGCGTTTCCCTACTGTTTACTTTACTGTTAACTGCCTGTCTTTCATTCACAGGGCAAATATCACCTCAACGTCCTTTTTTGATAATCTCACAAATAATATTTATTTGGGAGCCGATCTTGATAATACCATTAGGTTATATAATGAATTAGGTGTAGCATTAAACTGGTATTGAGCCATCATTTTCCAGCGTGACTAATGTGTGTCACAAGTTAACACAGGTCAGAGTGAGCATCACTATTTTTTAAAAAGCAAACTGTCATACTTCAGCTCAATTCTGGATTTAGCCTACAAACAATCATTAAAAGTGATGTGAAATGATAATACAAAAGTATTGCATGAGCAAATGTTTGGGACATATTCTTGTCAATACAGCAAGGTTTTTGTGTTTTTTTGTTTTGTTTTTTTTGACAAAGTTAAATGCCATTGATATTTTTGTGCTTCTTCTACACCATTTGTTAATTTAATTTACTGGTTTTCAGTTACTTAGTTGTGGTTTTATTTAGTACAGGTTATGTGATGTAATTTCTATATATTACACAATTATTGTATGCGTCGTCTACTTGACAGTAGTGATCCATTGTTTTATGTGAACTCTGTGCCTTCTTCCTGACAGACATGGTGTGAAGTATTTACTGTGAAACCTGACTAGGTGGTTAATTGTTCATCCTTTTTTAGTCTGTAAATTATTATCCTAAGCAGCAGCTCATTGAGTAGATAGGTGACCTGTCTGTGTAATGTGTATGACACTTATCTTTCCAAGAGGCAGAGATCCATGTTTCCGATGCAATGGACAATATTCTGCAGATACTTATTGTAGAACATCTATCATAGATAGATATACTTTATTAATCCCAAGGTGGGAAATTACAGCTTACCAGTTTACCAGAAATAGTCGGGCTGCCAGTTGTCAGTTGCCTTAGTTTTAAACAATGGGACATGTCAGCTAGATTCAAGTGCATTTATAGACACTTAATTCATAAATCTTATCATTTTCACCAGTCACTCATTTTAGGCCTTTTTGGTGCCCCTTTAAAGAAATGTTGCTCATCCAACTAAAACATTTTTTTTGCCTTCAAGCATTGTGTGTTTCCACAGGCCAGCCAGGAAAACTGGTCCCTAGTGTTGGTGACAACAGGGGAGATTAGATGTTTAGATAGAGAATGAGTCTCATGACTTGACATGTGCTCGTCTATTGTGTCACTTGAATAGAATGTGGCCTTGTGGAGGGGTGGGTTAAACATGGACATGCTGAAGCTCTTGGAGGTGAAATTAGATTAAATAACAGATATTGGTGATCTTTATATGCAAATATGCATGTTGATGTTTCCATTAAAATAACATTTTAGAGGTTGAATTCACATAATTTTTTAACATTATTTTTTTTGTTGCTCTTACAAATTAGTATTTTTCAAACCTTTTTTTTTTAAAAAAAAAAACAGACAAAAGAACCAAAATGCTGTTTGCCAGTATAACCTCATTTCAGCACATGCAAAATATGTGTTATTAAACCTAAGAGAAAGGTCATTGGGTATTTGTTCACATGTTGCCGTGTATATATGGTTGTAGGTGAGCAGCAATGGAATGGCTGCAACAACAGATGGCCAGGCTGTGCAGACGGCCGGAAATGCACAGGACCCTCAGCAGCAGCAGCAGCAGCAGCAACAAGCGCCAAATGCATGGCAAGTCATTAAAGGTGTCCTCTTCAGGTGAGCTATACTTATGTTTTAATCTGAAGTAGGGTTGAAACGATTCCTCAAATAATTCGATTACTAAAAGTACTTAAGGCAAATTATGTGTGTCGAGGAATCGGTAAATAAAGTATTACATTTCGGGCAGTGTTCCACCCGAATGGTTATTTCATTTACACAATGCAGTCACTTACGCTGACGGTCCGCCCAGATGGTTATCAACGTGATCACCAGAGCTCTCAAGACACACTCATTTCAATAAGTTCACACTCTCACATGCTATACATGACATTTCTCACACTGTTGAGTGATAAAACTCACGGCACATTAGTAATCTATAAATAGATTACTAATTTATGTGCCCTCTCCGGGTTGGGGATGAGATCCTTCCTCAGGTGGAGGAGTTTAAGTATCTCGGGGTCTTGTTCACGAGTGAGGGAAGAATGGAGCGGGAGATCGACAGGCGGATCGGTGCGTCATCCGCAGTAATGCGGGCTCTGCATCGGTCTGTCGTGGTGAAGAAAGAGCTGAGCCGAGAGGCGAGGCTCTCGATTTACCGGTCTATCTACTTTCCTACCCTTACCTATGGTCATGAGCTGTGGGTAATGACCGAAAGAACGAGATCACGAATACAAACGAAATGAGTTTCCTCCGCAGGGTGTCTGGGCTCTCCCTTAGAGATAGGGTGAGAAGCGTGGTCATCCGGGAGGGGCTCAGAATAGAACCGCTGCTCCTCCGCATTGAGAGGAGCCAGATGAGGTGGCTTGGGCATCTGGTCAGGATGCCTCCTGGACGCCTCCCTGGTGAGGTGTTCCAGGCACGTCCCACTGGGAGGAGGCCCCGGGGACGACCCAGGACTCGCTGGAGAGACTATGTCTCTCGGCTGGCCTGGGAACGCCTCGGGATTCGCCCAGAAGTGCTAGAAGAAGTGGCCGGGGAGAGGGAAGTCTGGGCGTCTCTACTTAAGCTGCTGCCCCCACGACCCGACCTCGGATAAGCGGCAGAAAATGGATGGATGGATGGATAGATGATGCGAAGGCAGATTGCTCTGTGTAGTCTATTCATACAGCTGTCTTGAATTAGTAACTTCTCGGCCAATCAGAAAATAATATTTCTTGTTGCCAGGTAAAGTCTGAAAATAGGTGCTAGAACTTGTTCAACAAATGTGCACAAAAGTGCACAAAAGCTGTGAATGCGTGCGCAGGTTTAAGATGAGCACAGTCAAGTAATCACTTCAGTTATATCACTTAATTTATTACAATAGCCGCTTATTAAAGTGTAAGTGTAAAGAGTATGAACATAACATTTTCGTCATGTATTTAGATTTAAAGATGTCAGGAAAGAAGCAGAAAACTATTCTTTCATTCTGGACAGACAATGCTCAATGCTGTTTAAGGGGACAATTTGGGGCCAAATATCTCTTTGATCCATTTTTCTTTTTTGTTCTGAAAGGCAAAAATGAAACAATTTATTTGGTTTAGTGGAAATTGTCCTTTATTAAATTAACATATTATCTTCAAACACTAATTAACCCCCACCCCCCATTCATCAACACCTCCTGATCTCACGTCACGCTAAATTCCAAACTTGAGAGCCCTGGTGATCATTTAAGATGACCTTAGCTTACGCTGCTAACATAACTGAAGCGTGGAAGGATGGCCGACAGAGATGAAGGCAGTGACGAGCAAGGGGGAAGATACGCAGCGAAAGAAACAACAAAAAGAGTCAAAAGTATGGGACCACTATAAAATTAATAGAGAAACAAACACAGTACATAATACACAATGTCCCCGGTTTTTTAACCGATTACTCGAATAATTGTCAGAATAATCGATAGATTACTCAATTACTAAAATAATCGATAGCTGCAGCCCTAATCTGAAGGCTTGAAAATGGAAAACAAGTGCAAAGATGAAAGGTCACTACTATGAATATGCTGCATCAAAAATTACTTCCACTCACTTACTTACTGGTGACACATTTTGAATCATAGTGATATTAGACAACCAGCTGCAACCCAGTTTTAATCAAAAAGAGCTGCCTTCTGCACTGGGGATAATACTAAATATATTAGAATTTCTGTAAATTTCCCTCCTAAATATTTCACGCTAGACCCCAAAGATTATTCTGACTCATTGCCCTCTTCTGATCCTCTTACATTTTCCTCCCCCTGCTGTTTCTGTTTCTTAATGTTTGTCCAGAATCTTCATAATCTGGGCAATCAGTAGCTGGTTCCGCCGAGGTCCGTCCACACCTGACCCCAACACACCTGCTGGGGCACCAAGGGTCCCCAGCAGGAACCTCTTCCCCAAGGACACCCTCATGGTATTGCACTGTCCCCTTCTTGTAAAATTCTCATTGCATGGTCAGCTGTTAGATGAACTTAATTGAAATAAAGCTGCTGATTCTTAAATACTCTTAAGGAAAAGGCTGTCTCTCCCTGTAATATCATTAACACATTTATTCTCTCATTGTGTCTACAGGACCTATATGTGTATGTGTCCCAGGAGGAGGTGTTCTCTGACTTCAACAACACAGATGCCCTGTTCTGGTTCCACAGAGACCTGGTCTATGGAGACTGGAACATGGGAGAGAATGCAGATGGCTGCTACCAGCACTACAAGGAGATGGATATCCCAGAGGTGGGTATTTCTAATAGGGAAGAGTTGTCAGACAGAGGTGAGAAGGGACAGGTTTTAGATAGTAAATAGATCTATTATGTGTATGTGTATCTACTATTAATTATTTTCTTTGTGTGGTGTTTGTTTGCAGAAAGTACTGCAGAACGGTTCGCTTTATATTCACGTTTACTTTACCAAAAGTGGATTTCACCCAGACCCCAAACGCAAGGGGCAGTATCGCAGGTTGGCAACAGTTCATGCAACACGAAGTAAGTACATGTTCAACTCAAATCTTGTAAAAATTGAACAAAAGTTTTAGCAACAGAATTAAAGTGCCAATCTTTACTTAATTTTACACTATTAGTGCTGAATAAATTCAAGAGGAGAAAGTTTCTCAAGACTAAGAATCTTCTGACTGGAGAAACGGAAGCAGATCCTGAAATGATCAAGGTAGGTATTTTTGTTGGTTGATGCCCACTTTCTTGGCATTATGATGTTTGCACAGTTAAATATTGTCATGGATATAGGAGTCCACATGAATGTGTACCTAAAACAATGTGTTTGTTAACAGCGGGCTGAAAGCCACGGTCCAGTGGAGATTATTTCTCACTGGCATCCCAACCTCACCATCAACATGGTGGATGACCACACAGCCTGGGTTAAAGGCTCTGTTCCTCCTCCACTAGACCAGCGTAAGTTCATCATACTGATCTATTGGGCAATCACAATCTAATAAATAATACTCATCTATTAGAACAACAGCTAGGTTGTCTCAGCATAATGCTGTTGTCATTGCATATGCAATTGGAACAGCGTTGGTTGGACTTTTCATTTTTTGTAACCTGTCAAGTGCACACTGAACCCTTTTGAGGGCAAAATTTGGCTTTACAAGCAGCTCTACAGGACCACAGAGATTATTGCATAGGTCTGGAAAGTAGCTATTACGGGGTACCTAACCAAAGTCACAATGAGAAAAAGACACATACAAGCTATATCAAATATTGTTTGAGTCACAAGACTTCTCAAACCTATAATATATCTCTTTAAATACTTAGATGTGGCCTATTAAATGTGTGAGGTGTGTGAGAACAAAATTCAAATGTTTAAATAAAAGGTTCTCATGTTAAAAGGTCTGACTGATTTGTCGGAAGCAGCATTAAAGGAAATCCTCAGCTGTGACAGCACGTTCCCACTGACCACTTAGTAAAATAAAATCAATACATGCATTGCATCAGTGAAAATATGGAATACAGGCTTTCATCGATTCTACCGTAACCAGTTTAAGGATCTAAATCAGATGTTACTTCATTGTTGACTAGTTTGTTTGTACACCGCCTAGTGGTTTTGAGCATGTTTTTTTTTTTATTTTTTTTTTTGTTGCACAACGGTTGACATTATTTCTTTACTACCCTATTACTAGATGTGAAGTTTGATGCAGTAAGTGGGGATTACTACCCCATTGTGTACTTCAATGACTACTGGAACCTTCAGAAAGATTACTACCCCATCAATGAGACACTGACGAATCTTCCCCTGCTTCTCACCTACTGCCCACTGTCTTTGTGGCGCTGGCAGCTGTACGCTGCCCAGAATGCTCGATCACCATGGAATTTCCTGCCCGAGGACACCTACGAGCAGTCTGATGAAGACCAAGACTCTGTCAAGGTATGAGGTTAGAGTTTAAGGAAATAGAAAATAGAGGGGGAAATGTATTAGATGTGAAAAGCTAAAGGCGTGTTTGATTCTGTAAGCCATTAACGTTACTTATTTAGGTATTTGTCTTGAGACATTCAATGATTTACTCATCAGTGTTTGTTTAATGAGTCATCGGACAAAAATGGAAATGGCTATATCATTACTTGAATCACAAGAGTATTGTGGTATAGGAAGCGAATTATGATTGCCATCCCAAATACTTTGACAGATTTATTATATTTACGTGCTCTGTTGGTATTGCCGCAGTCAAAACTGTTGACCTTGTATACTATAAAAAAATGAAGTTGTCTTACATCAGTAAATTGAGATGAAAAATTCTTTGTATAGGTGGCCCTTTTGGAAACTAACCCATACCTGCTGGGACTTACCATTGTTGTCTCCATTGTGCACAGCATCTTCGAATTTCTTGCCTTTAAGAATGGTAAGGTCATAGTGAACCACTGTGTATTCAGAATGGTTTGTATTGTGTCTTTCTACCTTAAGCCTGATCTCGCCACCATCTCCTCCACAGATATCCAGTTCTGGAACAGCAGACAGTCTCTAGAAGGTCTGTCTGTGCGATCCATCATATTTGGAGTTTTTCAGTCTCTGGTTGTGTTGCTGTACATCCTGGATAACGAGACCAACTTTGTGGTCCAGGTCAGCGTCTTCATCGGTCTTCTCATTGACCTGTGGAAAATCACCAAAGTCATGGACGTCAGAGTAAGTCAGACACACTTTTGTGAGCAATGTTGTTTGATTAAATTGTTTTAATTTTAATGGACAAATAAGTACTTACTATCTGATTAAGTGTAAAGAAAATAGACTGCATCCCTTATGAGCTTGTCAGTTCCTGGCCTTTGTGATAAGTTTAGTTTGAATGAAAATACATATAAACATGGACACAGCACAGGCTTTATAAAAGTCCTTAATAGCCTAAGGATTGATAAGTCAGTTTCCTCTGTGTCCCTTTCATGTTAACCTTATGTATGTCCGAATAGTACAAATCATCTTCCTGCTATTGTGCTGTAACAATCTATTTTTGTTTTTCATTAGCTTGACAGAGAGAACAAAATCGCAGGGGTACTCCCAAGATTGGTATTCAAGGACAAGTCAACATATGTGGAGTCTTCAACCAAAGTCTATGACGATGTGAGTTAATCCAGAATTCTGGATGTAGCAAAATACATTTAGAGTGCAGTACGTTTTATGTCAAGTGACAATAATATAAAGTTTCTGTAAACATTTTCTCTATTAATAAAACAAATATTAAAAGGCCATTTGAAACCAAATCAGGGCAATAATTTTTAAATAAGAAAAGTTGATTTATTATTCCTTTGCTCTCTTGTTGTGAACAGATGGCCTTCAAATACTTGTCATGGCTGCTATACCCCCTGGTTGGCTGCTATGCGGTCTACAGTTTATTGTATGTAGAGCACAAAGGCTGGTACTCATGGGTACTCGGCATGCTCTATGGCTTCTTGTTAACCTTTGGTAAGTTTCTTTTTTCGTTCAAGCTTTTATATGTACAAGCACTTAAACAATTGTTTTATATAATGCCACAGCGTGTATAAGAACATGTATATTGAATAGTAAGACTGTAACAGCAACTTTAATCATATTCAAAGAATTTTTGCATCAACATGTTCACTAGATCCCTAAACTACTGAAGTTTAAAAGAAATTTTTAATGGCTGTCAGTGTTGGCAATAGCAGAGAAAATACATCTGTAAAAGTTACATGTCTACAAAATTAATGGCGGTGTCGACATCTTTTTTTGGTTTTGATCAGTAATGTCATAATAAGGTTTCAGTGTTATGTAAAAGTGATCTTCTGCACCTCAGTATTGTGATGGGAGTCTTGGACCAATCAGATCACTGTGCAGCTCAGAGACAGTGAGAGTGTGTTCTCCTTTTGGCTGTTCCTCTACACCTACTCTGCATACAGGTCCTTTCTGGTCCTGCTGCACCAACAAAGAAACATTTAACAAAGGAAAGATCTAAAAAAAAAAAAAAAAAAAGTTAAACAACAAACACAATATATGTGTATCAGTATTGGCAGAGACTTTCAGAGATTGAATAAATTTGTCCATTGTTTGTAAAACAATTGTCTGTCCATTGTCATCTGATGAGCTCGGGACAGAGAGAAATAATCCAAACATTTATTTTAATTCTATATTTTAATTGGCACAAACATACGTTTTTTGCGCCTTAATGATTATGCTTAATCCCTCTTATATACAGACACAGGTATATGCCATACATGTACTCGCTGTTGTTGCTCTCCATGTGATTACTGATATTTTGACGTTTGTCTATATTATTCACTTACTCTGTAAGTCCAGTGTGTTCAGCAGGTTTTGTTGCCGTTGATTATTATTATTATGGTGGATGCGCACTCTGCTAATGTTTTGGTGCTTGCAGCATGGTTATGTCCTATTCTCAGTAGCCTCTGCCAATGTGCACTGTATTAATAGACTTCATGAGGTCTCTCAGTTATGTTGCCTGCTATTAACTGCAGTGTTGTCTTTATATAATCTAACCAGCTCCTTTCTTTTCTCTGTTCTAGGTTTCATTACAATGACGCCACAGCTTTTCATCAACTACAAAATGAAGTCTGTGGCTCACCTCCCATGGAGGATGCTCACATACAAGGCTCTAAATACCTTTATTGATGACCTGTTTGCCTTTGTCATCAGGATGCCGATGATGTACAGGATAGGATGCCTCAGAGATGGTATGTCTTCTTTGAAAAGAATGTTGATCTGTATAACCATGGGGAGTCAAATCATCAAATTGGCTCAGTGAGGAGGAATTAAGAATTAGATGTGCTGTTTTGGCATTGTGGCAACAACAGTCAGCTACAGTCAGCAAACGGTTTATGCCAAGAGATTAGATGTTCTGCCTTAACTGAGATCCTTTCCATCAGAGAAAATCTAGTCATAGTTGGTCAGTTTTAGCCACAGACCCAACTGTTCAAATTACCATCAGCCTGAGATGCCAGTCATTTGGAGTCATGTTTTGTTTTTTCCTAGCTTTTTCCTTCAGCTCTACCAGTGTTTTTTAGTTTTATTCGTCACCATCGAATCTCGTAAACCTTTTTGATAAAGGATGCCGTTATCAGTGTGTCAGTTTAACTCCAGAGTTTCCTGTTTTTGTTTGGCTTGAAATATATTCCTACATGCACCTACATTCACTACACATTGTTAGGATTTGTTCTAATTGTGTTTAAAGGTTAAAACAGTTCCTGCACCAAAGAGCACAACTAGTACCAGCTGCTTTTGCTCAATAATATGACTGGTTTCATTTTAAACATTGGGAAAAAATTTTTTACAGACTAAGTTGGATTTAGTCACTTCTTATTTGGACTAACCTTTTGTTTCCTGTCCTGCAGATGTCGTCTTCTTCATCTATCTTTACCAGCGCTGGATTTATCGAGTTGATCCCAACAGGGTCAATGAATTTGGCACCAGCGGAGCAGACCATGACCAGAACAACACAGCAGCTGCAGACTCTGCTTCCACCACGGCTGCCCTCACAGACAAATCAGAGGGAGAGAAGAAGAACGATTAAGCAAGACCACGCCCTCGCTACTGGGGCAAAGAGGACATGTGAAAATTAGGCAGGGAGGAGAGTTGTTGTTTAGCTGTCATGGACGCCGCTACAAAATAATGCAGTTCAACTGTTCCTTTTGATTTCTGTGTGGATCCACAGAGAATCATATTCAGTGTAGATTTGGTAAATTCTTATTTCTGTTTCCCGCCCATCCCTACCCTCTCGTTTTGCGGTTCAAGTGAAGTAAAACAAAACGTGATGTACTGTATTCTGTATGACTTTTCAGAGGGTAACCATGTCTTGAAAAAAAGAGGCTGGAAGGGGAACAGGTTGCAGTTATGCTATGTCTTTTTTTACGTATAGGGAAGAAAGTGGCCATGTGCAAATTTTGTTTGTGTAGATTCCTTGTGAATGTTTCTTTTCATTCCATGTCAGCACCATGTTTCTGGTGAGTAGTGTTGGATAAAATCTGGAAAGGTCCGGACCCAGGATGGGGGATGAAGAAGAGAAGATGAGATAAGACGGCCCTACTGAACACTACCCACAAGACAGTGACTACTTCCCTCAATTTTAAACAAATGGTTAATCTTCTTAACTTGACCATTAAAAATAACAGCCTTGTTGGTATTAATATAAATATATTAATATTGTCACTGACTTAATTTTGTTTTTGGAGTCACTGAAACATTCTGTATGTCCTCAAACTGAAATAGAATCTCAGCTTGTCATGTTAACACAAATGTCAAAGTCTAATTTTTTATTTCCCCCTTGGAGTGAATACCCGATTTATCAAATTATTTTGCACTCAGAGCCAAGTAGCCTTGACAGACACATTGGAGTCAGGTGTGTGCTGCAAGAATTGGTGTCTCTTGTTTCCGAGTGCCGTAAATCCTGAAACAGAGGGTTTGATGTTGGTACATATAAAAATTTTGAGCATTCATGTTTATAGTAAAATTCAGTGTGATTTAAAATGTCTATGCAATGATTTGATTCAATTGTTTACACATTGAGTTCAAACTATTTTTGCATGAAAAACATTGATGGTCAAAAGAAATACAGTTTGTGTGCTTGGGCAACATGCACATTATGTGGTAAGGCCTTTTGTACACTTGAATAATGGGGGCAAACAACCCTATATTTGGTTGTGCATTTGGAAAATGACTGCAGCACAGAGGAGGAACTATTTATTTTGTTTTATTGCTTCCCCTAAATGCTCCAACTTTCACTCTTGGTTTCTTTTAAACTGACTGTTCCTACTGTGAGCAGCAGGTGTCACTGCTGTAACTCCTAACTTCAGCAAGCTCACAAAGTTGTCAACTATTTTTATGACATTTTGTAAAACATTTAGGAAGATTTTGGTCTGAGAGAAGTGGAATTCATAGTTCCTTATCAGTTTGTAACACTGGTACAGGTGGTACCACGATGCAACCAGGAGAATCCTCTATATTAGGCATTTCAAACCTCAAGAATGCTGTGGACCAAGTCAGTTTTGAAAACATCTCTAATGTAAGGGGTCAACAAATGGATCCACAGACTGTTTATTAAAAGATCAAACTAGGTTTTATTGATCCCACAATGGGGAAACTCAGTTGTTAATGCAGCAAAAGGCAGAGAAAGAAATAGAAAATAATGAAAAGTGTTTCACTATTTACATAAATTATGTTAGACCATTGTCAAAAGTGCAGTAGCGTGGGCTTATTGCACAACAGCTGCCTTAAATTAAAAGCATTGGTAATTATCAAAATTTGTTTCTGTAATGGTTAATATACCAGTATGTAGAAGCTCTTTACTGAAACTGAATTTTGAATGCTAAATTGATCGTTATCCATGAACTTTCAAATTTACCGTTTTAAGAAAAAAGTAAAGCACATTAAAAAATGTCTGGCTTCTCAGAGAAGCCCAGTGAGCCAGCTCACGGTTTATTTTTGCCAAATATAATTTTTTTTAAACAAGTCTTTCACAGATTTTTCTCGTTTATATGACAGGTGGTCTAATAAATGTGTTAAGCACTGTACACCTTCAGCTGTTTAGAGAAAAAAAAATTAAATAAAGGAGAAATATTATAAACTAGATGTAAATGTATGAACACAATATACTTCCCAGATACACAAAAATGTTAAAACACAAAATGCCAGGGCTTACAAACTGCGGTACAACCAGCCACTCCTAAATGTGAAGCGCGCCAATATTCTCTCATTTACGGTACATCGTCTGAAACTGTTTAAACCAGGCATCGCTATTTCCGGTTTTCAAAATAAAGTCTAAAAAGTTAAAACGACTTGGTAAAAAGAAAAAATTAGCAAATCAAGACGATTGTATAAATTGTAATGTGATTAAAAATAAAATGTCAAATAAAACAGTAAAATGTATTAATTTTATTAAAAACAATTTAGTAGGTTATGGCTTATGTAGTCTTGGACTAATTAGTATATAAGGTTTTTGGTACTTGTGCCACAGAAACATTTTCAGTGAATGTCCATTTAAGCAATAGGACTTGTTTCTATATCAAAGCACATCTTCAGTTGTCTCATTAGTCAAATTCTTAGGCAAACAAATGTGCTCATGTTTGAAACTTAATTCTCCGTCATTTCACATTTTTAGCACCAATTACATGGCTCCATGTTCAGTAAAGTCTAATGTTGATGCCCCCACACATTTTATAAACAGTTAATCAGACTTTTTTTTTTTTACTACACCGTGAGCTGTCAAAGGTGTAATTTTACATTCACTCTTATACACAGAAATTTGCAGTAGTGTTAAGCTTGTGAATGGCAATTATAAGATATGTTTGATAGTATAATCATGTTCAGGATAGATACTTTGACCCGTAATTATATCAAAAGTACAAAGTAAAAGTACTTCATACTACTTGTATAACCTCAGTTTTGTTCAATAAAGTGAACTTTAAGCCTGGATTTCTCCAAAAGTAGACAGTAAAAGTATTTCATACTATTTGTGCATGAAGTACATAAAGTACTATATCCAATAAAATTAAAACCACTCAAAAAAAAAAACTAATCAAAACAATGATATTCATTACCAAACCATGAAAAAAAAAATCCAGTCAAACCAAAGTTACGTTTTTTTTTTTTACTTGATATAAAAAAGGGGACAAATACAGATTTTCAAAGTCAATTACAGGCTGAAAGTAGCAGTGTTTGTATTTTAGTGTTGTGCTGCATCACATCCATGTAATGTGTGGTTTGGGTCAGTGGGGGCAGGGGGTTCTGGGTTGGATGAGTCTCTGCCTTTAGGTAGTAAAGTCAATTAAAAGAATTTGCAGGGCTAGATCTGTGATCACAGAGTGACATAGCAGCCACTGAGGCATGTGTACAGTTTAGTAGACTCTGGTCCTTAAAGTCCAACATCTGGGAAAAAAAGTTAGATTTAGTATAGAATAAATAAAAATGAAACAAAAGTGAGTACCATCTGAGAGAACTGTACCTGAAGACATCCTGTGTCTAAGAGGGTTCATTGTAGAAGGGTCGGCTCAATTTGGGGAAGGTCCTCACGGCAGACATTCCGGGGCAGACTTCTTCAGATTGTGGTGTCCAACATGGAGTCATCTGATGCAGGAATCTGCTGCAGCCTTCATCACCTCTTCAAAACAAAAGTAGAATTTGATAAGTCCCCAGAAAAAGGTAAACAAATGGCAAATGCTCAGGTAGCTCACCTGGTCAAGCATTACGGGTCTTCTCACATCCAGTCAGGGCCCACCAATGGATGCCCTCCCCAATTTTGACATGACTCTCCTGCCCCCAGCCACAATACAGTATCAGAACACCAAGCTTTGTTATCCTGTGACTTTATTTGCCAAAATCTGATATCTACTCACTTTGTGCCATTCTGGGATGATGCCAACCCTAGTGTCCTGGTTGGCTGCATCAAAAACTGAAAAATCTACGAGTTGCACAGACAAAGTTCCTTCTGATTCTGTACCCTTGCCACAAGGTTTCTCTGCTTAAACCCTCAGTTTACCAAGCATGAAATCAATTCCACTTTCCTGTTTTAGATCTCATTCTCTCCCTGCAGCCTTCCAACATCCACTCCTACTGTCATAACATCTACAAGCTTACATATTCAGACCACCCAAAAGAGGACAATGTCACTTGAACCAGCAAAAAGCAGAAATCAACCCGTGGCTATTGCTCATGTAAAGCAAAGGAACATGGCCACGTTGGGTGTACAGACAGTAAATTCAAATGGACAACGTGGATAGATACAGACACAGTGGCCAAGAAAAGGAGTGGCAACAACTCAGAACTAAAATGCATGTCACCTACTGTTTGATGATCTTTATGAAGGTCAATCTGAAAAATGAAGAGGAAAAAAAAAACTGTTAAGAGTCCAGTCTGAAACTTCAGTATTCAAGTTCCTGTCATGTCAGGTGTTCTGAAGCATGGTTGTATGAGGTACAGACATGGTTCAACAAGCCTGAGATATACAGCTTTAAGTGAAAACATGGCTGCCAGCACAAATTCTATGTTAATATGTTCACTGCTTTATATCACAGCACACAGGAGTAATTGGTCCACTGCTGCCTCCATCAGTAAGCTCTTGTTTTACTTTGTGAGTTGAGTGTATGAAGTCACTTGTACAGATTAATCGCAGCAACAAACATACCAAACGTGGCAGCAGTGGACTGGCAGCTCCTGTGTCCCCACATGCTAAAAATTCTGATTTTAAATATGAAGTCTGGAGTAGGAAAGTGAGAAGTTCAAGTTATTCAGTTCTCTGGTGTAAAAAGCCACGTAACTGGAATAATCACAAGTGATTTTAGAATAAAGCTGATGAAAATTTGAGGAGAGCCAAGTTCAAGTGCAAAAAAATCTCAGTACCTCATAGCATCTAAAAATATAGTTATGATTAAATTAATATGCTACATTTATATAACTAGAGAATGTTAATTAGCCCTAAGCTTTTGGTGAAAGTAGTAAATTGTCTTGAGGGTTCACTCAATTTATTTTTAAAGTCTCAGGTCTTTGAAGCTGGACAGGGTTTATTCCTTTAAAAAGAATTTGGATTTAATGACTATTAAAAGTTTAGATATACAGACAAGAATATTTCTGTGTGTAACCCTGAACCTGCCTTTGAAATTTAACCTTAAAAAGCTTTTCAGTGAAAAACACTTCAGTAGTGACATTGACTGCAACAGTCAGTTAACATAGCACAGCAGCTATTTTAATTTGATTACTATTTAACTATACAACTATTTTGATTTGGGAGCTCTAGAGAGTTTCAGATTATATCATCTTAATTGTGGATTTTTCCTAAATTCTTTGCTACATAACAAAGAAATAATTGAAACCAAATAATTTTGGATTGAGAAAATCATTTAGAGATGGACCAAACATGAAAATAAATAAAATAATTAAAATTTGTTGAAGCCTTATTTACACCAAGGATTTACCTGCTCTAACCTGACAAAATGGCCACCAAATCAGCTAACAATGAGCTACAATTGACTGAACATTACAAAAAAAGTCAGCCACTGTTGGCTCAGATATTTAGTATAGACAACAATGAGCCAGGGCTAATAGTGAGCTACTAATCAAGAGTAAACCATAATTGAGCTTATGCTAATTTTGAGTAAAAAATAAAAGAAGTTAACATTAAGCTGAAACTGAGCTGACACTGCAGCACAGCATGGCTAACACTGAGCTAAGGCTAATTTTGAACAAACAATGAAGCACATGTTAGTCAAAATTGAGCTACGGCTAATCTTGAGTAAATGATGAAGCTAACATTAAACTGACACTGAGGCAAAGCATGGCACTGAGCTAAGGCTAGTTTTGAACATATAATTCAGTTAACAATACAAAACAATTTAGCAATCAGGGTCAACGTTAAGCTAACTCTAGGAAAGTTGCTCACCAGCCTGCATCAACATGGATCGAGTCAAATCGCCATCCAGAACCTCCTTGTCGCTTTTTATACGCGAGCTACCTGCACGTGACCAGCTTTTCGGCGTCTGACGTCAGGCCCCGGTAGTTTTGTTTGTGTGTTTCTTTTTTTTTGCGGCTCGTTTATGCGGCTTCTCTTCGAATTATTGGCACAGAGGAAGCCCTGGATATCCACGAAAGAGCATGAAACATCTGCATAAAGATGATCAGATGTGTTGTATCACCAATCAGTCTCCTCTATACTCACAACATATTCTCATTCCCCTCCTTTACCTCCATGTTTTCATTCATGTTTACATCCATACATCACAAATGTCATTATACTTTAATTGCTGTCATCTTCAGCAAGACAAAGAGGAGAAAGACACTTTCTACGTGCTTTTACTAGAATTTTCTTTTTATTTTCTAACGTCTCTGATTTTATTATTTTTTATTTTTTTAAATTAAAACTAACTCATTTGTAGTTTTTCATCCCTGCATCATTGCCCTTTATAATTTCTTTTTTGAATGCTCCGATTTAATATCAGCAGGCTCCTGAATGGTGACCACAGTGGACATAATGTACAATTTAAACCCAAAAAATGAAAAGAAAGCTCTAAATTGTATTTTTTATTAATTTTAATTAATTAATAATTAATAATTTTGTGCTTGTTGTCACGTCAAGCTCAATCAAAACTGATTAAAACCTGATGGAAAATCCATTTTATATGGCTTCATATAATTCACTTTTGTCAATAAATAAAGGTAAATAGAAATTTTTATCTGAAGTAGTAATAGTAGTATTAGTAGTACTTTTGAAATATGATGAAGTGAATAACATGCTAAATTTAGTGGTAAACTAAAGTCACCCATCAGTCTGACAAAGACAAATGTAACAGTGTGAAAAAAGAATAGAAAGTTGTTTTAAGTTACGTTTTTATGCAAAAAATCTGCCAAAAAACGTTAAAATTAAATTAAAAATTTAAAAATACACACATATCAAGATTAAAAGTTTGTGGACAGTTTCTTCACATTGAAGCATCTCATCCGCACAGAATGTGAAATAATAACAGAATACAGAAGTGCCTTCCACTATATACAGTATATGAAATATATTTTAATAATATTTATTCGATAAAAATATTTTATATTTAACCACAATGATAATATATAATTGTTTTGAGATAATCAACCTTTTTTTCCCCAAACCGTTGTGTTCGCTTTTGATAAAGCTTTATTTTGGAAACCGGAAATACGACAGCTTGGTCGGACCGTTTGAGTAGAATTGGCGTAAAGGAGAGAATATCGGCGCACTTCACATTTAGGAGCGGCTGCTTTGGCCACGTAGATGGCAGTGACTGCTGGGTTAACTGCGGTGCGTAACACCAAAGTTCTACAAAAAAAAGGGAATAAAATATTAGAACAGTATAATCTATTTAACAAATGTATACAAAACGACAATAACGCGTTGGTGTCTGCAGTTTGGTTACATAGTGTGTGTGTGGGGAGTTAATAAGTAAAATGTATATTTTAGCATGAACATGTTGAATATTTAAAACAGACAAACAAGCGTGCCCGATGCTACAGTCAATCCTCGTGGGTGGTTTCCCGTTCGGGTGGTGACGTAACGCTGAGGGGATTTCCACGTCCCGGAGCAGCCAATCAGAGACGATGCTGCTGCGGAAACACACAACATTGAATCGAAGGACGTTTCAGACTTGTTTTTAAGTCGCTGAAACTCCTCGTCACGAGTGGGTATGATAGCGTAGAGGTCAGACGAAGCAGACTGAAGTGTAAAACAGCAGAATTGGCAGTGGCGGGATTTACCCTGTTCAAGGACACGACGTCAGAGTTGATGGTGTTTAAGGAGGACCGACGGTACGTGCTATGAAAGACATGGACATCTTCACTACTCCCACTGGTAAGTTGTGCGTGAGTTTTCTTTTAAATACTGACCAGTACAGACCATTATAACGCAATGAATTATGTATAATTATTTATTCAATATATACATAATAACACAATTATACAGATAATAAAAGTCACTGCCTGTATTGTTAAATTTGTAAGTAAACATTATCTACAAGTTAAAGTGTAATACAAATGTATTATTGTTATCAATATACATTTATATATCATTTGAATGGACATGATAACAAACAATATCTTTAAGAACAAGACTATTATGTACATAATTTACGGATCCCAAAACCTTAGTAAGGAACTTACTTAGTAAGGAAGTAAGTGGAGCATTCAGTGTTTTAATTGACTGTATGTATGAGTGTGTGTTTGTGGAGGAGTGGCTGACGTCATCCTCAAACATGCATCTGTCACTGCACATAAGCCAACACCCATCTCTACCGGCTTTTACACTGCTGCTGTCACTGTTCTGCTATTCTTCAATAACCACAGTTTATTGATAGTTTATTTTCTGTTTGTCCCACAGAGCGAGGACTGTCTGACTTTGGTGAGTTTAGATTCTTATATGTTTTGTTGCTTAATTAAAATCGGTTGTGTGTGTGTGAGAGAGAGAGATATATATATGTCAGGTTCACTGTGACCTGAGATGACCTCAGGCTCTGCTGCTGCTTCTTTATTGTGATGTTTCTCATTTCTCACAGAGCCTCTAAAAACTAAAATCATGTTCTGGCAATGTGTCAAGACAAAAAAAAACTATTCCAGAAAAGGAAATGTTAACATAATTGAATACTCAAATTTAAGATGCAATTGGAGATATTCAGTTACATTCATATTTCGTGAGAAGACTGGCAAATATGCTCACTGCCTCTTTTTTTTTTGATTGTTTTGTTTGTGTGAGGTTTCAATAAAATGTATTTGTGTGTGAGAAATAAATTATAAGAAAACTAACAACAACAGAACAATATCTAGAAAGAAGAACAATAAAAATAAATATATGAAGAGAATAGTATCTAAAAGCAGTACATTCCATGATGAGCTCAGCCAACCTGTAGAGTCCCAGATGAAAATAGTAAAAGATTAAGACAACAACATATTAAAAATGTGTTTGATTGAAGGGGCTATGTGTGAGATAGGTAAAGCTTTAGCCACTTAAATCAGGTACTGAAAACCAATGTTAAAACATTAGATTCCTCTTCATTCCTGACTCAATTCTCTTGTGGATTCTCAAGTAGTCTTTTTGGCTACATTCAGATAATCAGACTAAAGTGACTCACATCAGATTGCTTTTCAGCTGGTGTGACTCACACAGCTGTGTGGAAATCTGATAGTTAATTCTTGATTTTCAAATTGGATTCAGCATGTGGTCCTGGATCAAATATACTGCATATCTGATATGTGGCCATGTAAACTGAATGTGAACGGTCTTATCAGAATCCATGATTCCGTCTGCCTGTACATACTGTATATGCTGAGCATCAGGTTTGGTGCGGCAAAATCAGCCAGGCTATTCTCCAGAGCTAATTCTCGCCCACAAATTTGCTGCACTTGCTTCTATTTCAAAAAAAAATCTCCAATCAGAGATTAATAAAGGTACATCTTATGCTATCAGTACCATGTGCTCACACAGTTATGATGCTTTCTGTGATTGTTGATGATGCAGGCATGCACGCAAATACATTTTGCCTGCTGTTTAAGAGGGCAGACATATTCAGATACAACACACATAAAATCTGATCTGTATTAAATCAGATTTGAATGATGTGGCCGGTAATCTTAACATTGCTTTTCACAGTCTGACTGATCTACAACAAGTAGCCACACTTAAACCCAATTTGCACCAAAGTGTACCCGTTGCTTTTGTTGGTTTAGAGCTGGTTTAAACTAAGAACCAGAGAGAGAGAGTTAACCTTGGCTGAATTCAAGTGATAACCAGTCGTGACGTCGCCCATAAGTAGATGAACTCCTTTTGAAGTCTCCAGAATTGCAGTTTGTCCGACAGTCCAATTTGATGATATTAGCTGTCAGTCACACTGATGTCCATTCATATGTGCCTAATTCATCATTAATTTTCTACATAATTGGACCAAAACTTACCTGAAAAGTACCTGAAACCATTGATTAAGACCATTAACTCATCAGGAAAATGTTTACTGATGTTGAAAATTAAGTGAAAACAGGCTCATTTCCTGTAGACTTCAATTTAAATTGAGTTCTTTGTGCATACAGTGGCGTTGCCCACTGGTGACCATTTAATATATTGCTATTTCTCTGCTTTCTATATATTTATATATTTTATTTATTTATTTTTTTTGTAGATCTCATTGAGGAAATCATCACACAGGAAGGTGAGCGGTCAGTTGTCACCCTGCCCAGGCCTTGTCCCCCTCCTGCTGACCTCCTCCCCCAGACATCGTGCAGCCAGCACCCTAGAATGAACCGACCAAGATCCTCAAGGCCCTCACAGCCAGTGCTGGTTGCAAGAGGCACCGCACACCCGGTGAGTGGCTTCAGAAAAATTCTAATCCTGAGTGTGCTCTTCAGAGTGCTCTCACAGTGGTCATTTGTGTGGTTTTTTTGGTTTAATCCACAACCAGTTAGTCGTTTCCTGACTGTTGGCTCTTGTTAACACCCAACATGAAGGTGTTTCTTTTACATGTGTGGGTGGTGGGACGGCTGACGGAAGGTGAGAGTTCCAACTGATAGATGGTTTAAGACTTAGTTTAACTCTGAATATTTGCTGGTGTTTGCAAATAACAAACATTCAACAAATGACTGTTCCAGATCTTATGAACTTGTTAAATCATTATTAATTTATTCATCCAGTTTAGCATCTAATCCACTCTGTGTTATGGTTGATTAGTAGCACTTGCTTTTATGCAATTAATTAACCCAATTCATGGGGAGTATGTGAGATTGGGTAGCTTGCTTAGAAGTATCCCAGCCCTTCACCTGTCGGGTGTCAAACTGACAACTCTCCGGTTACAAGCCAAGTTCCCTTTCCACTAGACCATGGGCTGCTTGTACTTTAAGTGAAGTTGTAAATTTTTGCTTTAAGCTCAACGATGTCATTTTAAAAATTTGATTCTGGCCACCAGATCCATCTCTCTTCTCTTTGATTTAACAGAATGTGATATTTTTTTGGCAGCAACTCTAATTGTTGTTAATTAGGGTTGAACAATTTGTGGAAAATATCAAATTGCATTTTTTATGTCAGATGTTTATAGATATAGTGTAAGTGTATCTTAAGTTCCACATTCATTGTGGCATTGATTTAAGAATAGATGAAGCTTTACAACATGGCACCATAAAATATTAACTTTTCCATAAGCCTAGCAAGGATACAATGCTGAGATATTAAATATATAAACTGTTTCCACTGTGTATGTATTATATTGTTTTTAAGTGGCGTAGAGGCTGCCTCACCTCCTCAGCATGCTTTTCTGTGGGAGGAGGCTGAGACCAAAGTAGGAGCAGGAGTGCTTAGGACGACTAAGAAGAACTGTAATTTGACTCCTATTTTCAGTTTGCCACACCTTCTGTTTACTAGCCAAACCCACTGGGGTTAAAGGTTGCATTCTTCAAACCACAGATCTTCTGCAGTTGGTCGATTTTGGTCAGGTCTAGTCGATTCTTCTCTTCCTGTATGCTGGTTCCGTTTGCCAAGCTTTTGTTTAGCTCCAGTGTTGTAAGGTATGGTCATACTAACACGCTAACACAGTAACATACAGTACATTTGTGGCTCGACAGGAAACTGTGAAACATGATCTCATGCAGAGGCATCATCCAGATCTTGGTTTAATGAGTTCTCGTCTTCTACACAGGCTGAAAAAGAGAAATTCTGCTTTCTTCTTTGTTCTCTACAGGTTTGATCATTCATCTTTCTGTTTAACTGACCAACCATTGAGTGTACTTCATGAAAAAATGTTTGCAGTACTTTATCTTTTGGTCTCTAGAAGCTTCACATTGTCAATTGAGGATTGGGAGAGTAGTGAAAGTGAATGTAGCCGAGAGAAAGAAGCCAGTCTGTGTGAGGGTGGAAAAGCTTGATAGCCTGTGGTGTAACTGAAAGTCACTGAGCACATGCCCAACTCCGCTCACTGATACAAAGCACATGTATGAAGGATAAATATGCAGTGAGTCAATTCCACAGCTTGGTTTAACTTTAAAAACATTCCTGTGGCTCAACCTTTTTTGATTATTGTTAGTTGTATAATTTTGTTCATTAAAGAAAGGGGGCAGAGAGACACAGAGAGAGAGAGAGAGACAGAATCAGCATCATATATCTGATTTCTAAAGATGGACATCAGCCATAGAAAAACCCATATGATTTGACCTCTACTTAATATTTTGTTGGTTTCTTATGTATTGATGTTGATTACAGCTTTAGGGCTGCAACAAAATATGTTTAGACTTTTTTGTCCATTGTGCAGCCATTTGGACAGGTGTCCTTGTTTATGTGTCTGTTGTTTACGAAGCCATCTTGAACGGGTGTCCATTGTTTATGCAGCCATCTGTTCGATTTTTATGCAGCCTTCTTGGACAGGTGTCCATTGTTTAGGCAGCCATTTTGGACAGGAGTCCTTTGCGTGATGTGTTTTTTTAACCTCAATGAGATTTTGAATAATCTGTGTTTTTTTGTTTCCACAGTCAACCTGCACCTTCCCTCAGTCCTTGCAGCCGCTGAGTGATTCCAAAGGGATGGCTTCAGTGCATCCTTCCAGAGCTGCTAACTCTCCTGCCAGTTCCTCTCACCCTGGTCAAAGTTTGTGTTTGCCAAACCCCAGGGGCTCCAGTGGGGTTTCGTCTAAGAACCAGGGCGACACCAGTATGCTGGAGCGGGTTCTGGAGAAGCCCAGGCTGGTGGTGGTGGAGGAGCCCAAGGACAGAGGCATGAGGTTTCGGTACGAGTGTGAAGGACGTTCTGCAGGCAGTATCCTGGGAGTGTCCAGCACTGAGACCAACAAGACTCAGCCTACAATTGAGGTACAGCCATCATTATGTGGATGTGTCACAGTTACCACACTCTAGGTGCGATTTGCTGGGGGATTTACCCCCCCCCCCCAATTTCTTCACAAATCGCACCCTGACCACACTGCTTTCTGTGTACACATAAACCCCCTGTGCAGATGGTGTGGGTGGAGCTGGTAGAGATGTGGGTTGTTGGAGGCAAATAGAAAGTCCCCACAAATCCCATCTCAAGTGTGGCCAGTGGCAGGCACCTTATACCTTGTCTGCATACTCACAACAAACACACCTACACATTTATCTACCTCACATGAAAACAACATCTTCCAATTAGAAAGACTAAATTTAAGCAAAAAATATATCAGTGATGCATTTGTATTAAAAGTGGTAACTTCAAAATGTAGATTTTCGGAAATATAGGTAACATAGTGGGCTTATTTTTTATTTTATTTTTTGCTTGACTGGTTTTAACATGTAATATTTGTCAGAAAACCGATGATAACATTTGGATCACAATGGGAAATTATTAGGGGAAAAAAATGGAAAAATGTTTTCCAAATGACTCAGTGATAACACAGAGAAACAGACGGTGGAGGGGAGCCAAAAAGGAAGAACATTTAATATGCACAAAGTCAAACAATAGCACAAGCAACAGAAATCGAAAAGGAAAAAGGCAGATGTGGCTGTCTCTGTCATATGTGACAGAATATGACATATTGTTAACTTTGACACTTTCTTGAAACACCTATTCTTTAGGCAACATTTGCTTATATTTAAACATTTAACACGCTGAAGTCATAAAAATACATTATTTTTTTAAATAATGTATTATTCTGTGTTTTTGGCTTTGGCTTTTCCTAATTCTTGCTTTTTTTTCTGTTCCCTTGTTCAGATCCAGGGTCCCATTGAAGGCATAAAGGGGGTCAAAGTCATTGTGTCCTTGGTGACCAAAGATCTTCCACACAGGCCTCACCCACATTGCCTTGTGGGTAAAGACTGCCCTTTGCATTCGGGGATCTGTGTGGTCACATTTAACCCTAACAGCAACCGACGTCATAGGTGCACATGCATCTTATTTCATTTATCTCTACTGTGTCTGTGAAGGCGCTCAGTCATCGGGGTCACAAATCAATCATCCTCAGTAGTTGGTTGTAGGCGACTGAACCTGCTTGTGTGAAGGTGAAAACAGTTCCCCTCTCATCCCAGAGGCTTCTTCAGTTCTGGAACTAAAGAACTGTTCTGACCTTTCCTCAAGCAATTCCATTTGCCTACAGCTGTTGCCTGAAGATCTCGTCCATTGTGATAAATAAGTTTCTTTTTTTTAACCTTGAACTTAAATTAAGTTATGTAAGATTGTCCTAACAATTTGTTTTTATTTTACACTAAATTTGATTTGCAGCTTTGCCAACCTTGGTATCCAATGTGTAAGGAGGAAAGAGCTTGACCTTTCACTTCAGAAAAGAAGAAGCCAAAATATCGACCCCTTTCAGAGTGAGTGGGACGCAAACACACACCTGCACACACTCACGCCTGCCTCTCTTTCTATTGAAACCGTTCCTTTTATGTTAAAATTCACTCCTTGTATCCACTGATTTTATATCTCTTTCTCCCTCAGCTGGCCACACAAAGGGAATAGAAGATCTGGACATGAACGCGGTGCGTCTCTGTTTCCAGTGTGAACTAGAGTGGGAGGATGGCAGAAAGGACAGTCTCAGCCCAGTGGTGTCCACTACAATTTATGACAAGAGTGAGACGCTGCCAGATACAGAAACATCTGTGATTCTTGTCCACAGCGTAACCAGTGGATCTTAAATGTTTTTGTCTGTTTTTTTTATTTCACAGAGGCCACGACTACATCACAGCTGAAGATCTCCTGTTTGAACCAGTACAGAGGTCCCTGCATCGGCAAGACTGAGATCTACATGTTGTGTGACAAAGTGCAGAAAGGTGAGAGGAAAGCTTGGAGTCAGCAGAGCACATTTTATTTTAGCACATGATTTATTTTACATATTCTGGAGGTGGTCAGAGGACTGGAGCACCAGTTCTGAAATTTGCCTGCCAAAAATGTGCTTAAATCAAATACAAAATTCACATTGATCAGTATTTAAGATGATTTTATTGAAGACTATGTAATCATTTGAATTGTTTAAGAATTTTTGAACAGAAAACTGACAGAGGACATTTTTTTTAGACTGATTTGAAAAAGATGTGCTGTAATCTGTAATTGTCAGGCAGCGTTCTCTTGATTAACATGGCTCTACACACAGATGACATCGAGATCATATTCCGACGGGGGTCATGGAAGGCGAACGGGGAGTTTGCCCAGACAGACGTACACCGACAGATCGCGATCGTGTTTAAGACTCCACCCTACCAGGACCAGAACATTACAGAAGAGGTCGACGTCAGTGTCATGCTGCGTCGCATTTCAGACCAGATGGAGAGTGAATCGGTTACTTTCACATACCTGCCTTGCAACACCGGTCAGTAGTGACTGTGTATGATGCTGAACTGTTGATCTTTGGGGTTATTTTACAACCTTTTTAATTTTTTTGTAATTATTTCCAAACTGTTCCCCACTTCAGATCCATATGGGGTGAAGCGGAAAATTAGAATCAAGTCAGACATCGGTTTCAGCGAGAAGCCTTGTTTAACGGGTGAGACTTGGACATTTCTTTCTATTTTGTATTTGCTTTGCTCATGTTTACTTTTTCTGGTATGTAGGAGTAGTTAGGAGGTAAACAGAGTTTACCAAATTTAATAAAAATAAAGGAGTATCTGTTAAGGCCTTTTCAAACAGCAGACAATTTTACTGGAACAGTAGGAAATGTACTGGTTTTCCTGATAACAAATTACTCAAGTTCTACTACTGTAAAAAAAAACACTGTGGCAATAGTCTGATACAAGTTAATTTCCTAATGTCGTAACATCTTAATCTGAAATACTGTACTTTATATGCTCATGGCTGTAATACGTATCATAATCTAAGTTTGAAGTTTTCTACTTGGGCTAAATATTTGATTCTTTTAAATTTTAATCTCATTGATCTTTTTTGCAAATTTAAAAGATGTAGTTCATACATGCAGTAAAAAAACAATAAATCACAATTGTATATTTGTGTTTTAGACTAGTTAAAGGTCCGTAGTAGTAGTAGTGGTGGTGGTGGTGGTGGTGGGGGGGTCTCTATCAGTAGAGATGGAATAGAATATTTACAGTTATGTGCTCACTCTTCGATGCCACTAAATCCTATACACTGGTCCATTAAATTTATGATCCAAAATCATTCAGCACGTTTCTCTGCCTATTTCCTGACCTTTCATGGCTATACTTTCTAACACAGTGTGTTTCGCCCCATGCAGCAGAATGTGCACCTGCAGCAGAGCAGCCCTTCCAATTCCTGCAGCCTCTAACCGTGATGTCTCCAGACAAGAGGCTTTGTGCTGCCCAGCCTGCTGCCCCTGCTTTGGCCGAGGCCTGTTACAACATGCCTCAGGACCCAAACAACCGTACACATGATGATATGACCCTCTTTAGTCAGTTGCTGGAAATGCCTGAATTATGGGAAATGCTTTCTGACCCCAACATTGACATGCCCTGTGACTTTGAAGAGGAGTCCAATGGAAACACAACATTTACCAACATGGATACGAACTTTAACCAGAACTTTGGCACCTACACTCAGGACTTTACCCAGTACAGCGATGTGCAGTTCAACATGCTTGTCAATGAGAACCACAATCTGAAGTCAGAGCAACAGGAAAACCTTTCTAATGTGATTCATGTGAAGGAGGAGGAGGCGCTATGAAGGTGTGAAATTCAGGACTACAGCACAGCGTTAAAGCACTCTACTTTCTTTAAAGGAATAGATTGACAGTTGGGAAAATGTGCTAATTCTCCCGTAAGTCAAGAAATAGAGTTCACAGTTAGCAGTGTAACAGGTAACAGCTAGGCTACATCCACACTACTCAGTTTTCATAAATCCAAAAATGCATTACTTTGTCTGTCGTCCACATTACAACATTAGTTTAAACAGAGTAATTTTAACAGACTTTTAGAAATGCTGCTGGAAACTTTTTAGTTTGAAAACTTTTTGCACTTTTGTCTGCTGGGCAGAAGAAAGATATGACGACCCAGTTACGCACATTTGCTTCCTGATTGGTTCTCATCAGCCACAACTCGACATCAGCCACAAGTCATCTGGGAACGAAAAACTCTGTGAACACTCTACTCATTAGTAATACTTTCTGAAAATAACTTAAAAGGAGAGAACCCACTTCCTGTTTACACTGGGAACAATGTTTTAATGTGCATTAGTATGGGCACAGATTATTTCTGATACCATTTTTATCTAAAAAAAAAGGGGAGTGTGGATGAAGCCTTAGTCTTCAGTAGAACCTCTAAAGCTGTTAAGTAAAAAATGTAACTCTGCAAGAAAGAGGACGTACACGTCTCATAATGCCAACCTATTTCTTTAACCTTTCTTTATCACAAGCTAGAAAATACCATGTTGCCTCAAAGCCAAGATGAGGTAAAAGGGTTCCCCTGTTCCAGCTGCTTGCACTCTGTAATGTGTTTGTAATATGTTTTTTTTTTTTTTCTCTTGCCCTCTCCCTTTATTTTTGCCTGAAAGCCTGCTGGTCAAGGCTTCGGTGATTACAAACAGGTTAACTATCTTAAATATTTGTCTGTAAATGCTGCTACCATTAATGTTGAGTCTTAAGGTCAGAAGAAGATGCTTTTCATAGTACAAGGGAACCTAAATAGAAGCCCTTCAGTAAATAAGACAGGTTCCTGTCATGTAAATGTTTGTATGAGAGCTGTTTTGTTTACTGGAAATATCAGTTCGCCTACCATAGATGTAATCTGTAGTAAGAAAGGATTTAAAAGTCTCCAATACTATCTTCAGATATCCTCGTGCTTGTTTAACATTAAATCCATTTAAACATGCTAAAAATCAGTCAGTGTTTTCAGTGCTTTGTCTGTGTTCTTTTCACTTTTGTGCTATTATGGATTTCCACTTGCACCATGTCACTTGTCAAAGTTTGCCCCCTTGCTGGGGCACCGAAATGTAAATATTAAAAACGAGGAAAGAATTATGAAAATGCTAACGTGTTATTTTTGTCGTGTCATTATGTCTTGAGATCAAGACTTCTGCTTTTGCTGTGATTATTTTAGATTTTAAAAGAGGGATTAAGACACTTTTGAATGTGACCCTGCTTTATCTGCTCACCTACACACATTCCTAACCTGCAAGCTCACTTAGAGAAACAATGACTGTTGGCAACGTGTGGTAGGTGGTTTCATACTTTTAGTCAACCTTTTTAGTCATGTGTGTGCTTAGTTATTGGAAACCTTGGTCTGTTTAGGTGCACTGTCTTCATTCTCAAAAAACTTGTCTGCCACATTTTATTGTGACTCACACTGGAAAAAATATCCAATTTCTCCTTTTCTACTGAGCTTTTTTTTTTTTTTTACTTTTCTCTGCTGAGTCATACAGTCGTCTGTAAGGGCTATTTGCCAATGAAAAAAAAAGGAACAAGCAAAGCAGTTGCTGTTACGCTTATTCCGAAGAATGTAATAGATGGTTCTCCATTGTTTTCCAAAATAAAACTTAAACATACAAGTCAATCCACTAAACCACTTTCTTATGCAGTATAAAATATTGCATGTAACAAAAAAATCATCAAACTGTGCACCTCTCCTCCCACTTAAGCAACCGAAAATGATCATTACAAGATAAATCAATGGAGACTGACAATATAAAGTGGTTCCAAACTGTCATCCTTAATCTCTGATGTATCATTTGTCAACAAATTACTACATTTAAAAGGCAAAAGTTATTGAAGATATAGACAAGGTTCTACTGAGAGCATATAAATACATTTTAATTTGAGACATAATTACTAGTATTACCACAGTAATACTAACCAATGTGCAGGCCAGTGTTGCATGCAAGTTTAATTTTATATGAAAATTAATATTTTTAAAATATATATATATATTTTTTTTTTCCCCCCCACTAGCTCCTATGCTACATGATGAAAGGTGATTTAAGTGACTTTAAGTGTGGCATGATTATTGGCATCTGTTGAGGAACTCAACTGACATAGTCCGAAGCAGCTGACCTAATTTGAAATGTGGTTAACGTTTTCTAACTGTGGAGGGCAGCATTACAGCTCTCAGTATACTGCCTACTTTATTAGAACAACAACAACAACAAAATGATCAGCAGTTTCTGAAATACTCTTCTTCACGCAACTACAGAGTTCACAGAGAATACAGAGAGAAAGATTCCAGTAGGTCAGAGAATGGCCAGACTGATTTGAAATGATAAAGAGGCAGCAGTAAGTCAAATAACCCCAGGTTACACAAAGATATGCAGAAGACCATCTCCAAATGCCCAACACATACATCATAGATCGAAGCAGGCTACAACAGCAGAAAGAACACACTGCCAGTTTATGTGCCTAATAAAGTGACTGGTGAGTATATTTTGCAGTAACATTTTAGATTTTAGTGTATCTTTATCTTTGACATGAATGTATGTCAATATTGAAGAAAAAAAAACTCTTGCAACTTAAAATCCTGCTAATTTCGAGTCATAATGATGAAGATGGGGGGCTGGTCACTCAGTGCTGCTTGCACCTTTAATTATATGCATCATTGTCAATCTTCCATCTGTGCTGTTGGTGATTCATGTGCTGCTGGTGACAGTGTTTAAGGGAGCAGGTGTTAAATCTCTGGCTCTGACCGTCACTGTTGACTTGACCTGAAAACAGATGATTTACAATCACTGGGAAAATCCACACTGGGCTGTTGTCCAAGGCCTTTGACACACCCACACACACACTCCATTTCCTGTGAAATGGAACATACCCTGCTGGTTAGACTTGTCTGAACATGTCCATAATATCAACAAATGATACACAGTGACTGTGTGCTTCTTCCCACCTGATGAAAGTTTAAATATTCCGAAGATGAACAAAGATGTATAATTGCGTTAACATAAAAACTATTGGGTTTTCATATTCTCAGAATAAATCATTTATACATACTTAAGGCAAAGGAACTTGCTTTACACAGGCTGCCATCCTGCGCCACCATGTTACAGTAGCCCAAACTAACAAGCCAGCCAAAGTGTGCATTTTGAAGCTTACTACACAAAAGAAGGGGATTGTCATCATTTCTGGTACACAAGGGCCACCGTAGTAGTTCCTTGATGCACTTGGTAAAAGGAAGAGGTGAGTGGAGGAGAACACGGTCACACCATTAGATGCCACTAATTCTGATGAAGTCGTGATGATATTTGTGTAAAACATTCACAGTAGTAGTAGTGTTGAAAACACTGAGGTGATTGTAGACACGATCCTGGACTAGAGTCTGGTTCAGACTTTCAGTTTTGTGGTTTCTGCAGGTGTCGGTTGGTTGGTGGAGACTCTGGGGAATACTGAGCTCGCGAAGTGAGTCGTGCGGTGAAACGGACGCAATGTAGAAATGATGACACAGAAATACTAAACCACAGAGCTTGCACGATTTTTAACCTTAACTGTGCTCTGTCTCTCACCTTAGGAAAAATGGGAGTTTTCCGATTGATGAAATCACACTGGCTTCACTAAAGTCCCACCAACTCCTTTTTGGTGATCACATCAGGAAATTTAGTATATGACACTGGTGCTATGCCGTTTATTGCAATAATGATATATAAAACTGTCAAATGACACATGAATACATGACAAAGTTAATCTTCATTTTGGTATTAATTTTTTTTTAAAGTAAACATCTTAATGTATCTCAATGGATTAAAGGCTGATGTTCTTTAACAATCTCTCTGTCAAAAAAACAAAAAAACAATAACAAATTGTAACTTAATATGTCAGTTGTAAAGTTTGTTTTTGTTAAGATATTTGATATTGAACATGTGCACAATATGAAAGGGTAATTCCAGATTATAGTTGTATCTATACAAAGAGTGAATCTTTCTATTCACAGGAGCCCGTTTTTTTTTTTTTTCCTCTTGCAAATTACAACACCCACGGGAGTCCCCAGCTTTGTAAAGACTTCCCATAACCCTGCTGTAACCACAGCAACTGAACACCAATACAACTGACACAGATCAGACAAGCAGTTCTGAAAGTGAAACATTTTTATGTTTTCATGCACCTCTGTCTTTCATTGGCACGGACACCATTTGAAAGATCGTTGCATTCGGGCAGACTTGGGTTTGTGATAATTTCCAACATCTGAGACAAGAAATTGTTGAGAAACAAACGCAATAGTTTTGAAAAACGCATGACTTTTTGGATGCTACCTCATGAGTTTAATTCATTCCTGAAGTTAATTAGTTGCAACTTAGATAATAAACTCATCGGCTACTACATCATACACCATCTGTCAAACCTTTTATTACTGCCAAAGTGTAGTAAAAAAAAGGCAAGTGGACTTAGTTGAATTTCTTGAAGACGTTTCGCCTCTCATCCAAGAGGCTTCTTCAGTTCCAAGAGG